>WWET01004747.1:58170-82911 GCA_011038615.1 Limnodynastes dumerilii | reverse complement strand
GGCCTTGTGAACCTCTAGTTGACACCTGTTCTGCTGCCCCCGGCCGCTCTTTACGAGACGCTAGACAGGTGAGACGTGCCCTTCATGAACGCAAGCTGATTGACCCCTGGTGTATTTTACACCCTAGAGACTGGGATTACTCCTTTTTCTCTGCCCCTAGACAAATGTACTCCAGACTAGATTATTTTTTAATAGAGCACAGATCTCTCTGCCTCATCTCCTTTGCCTCCATTGGCCAAATTGCCTGGTCCGATCATGCCCCTATCTACCTATCAATAGTACTCCCCACTCCGCAACCCAGAGCCTGGACGTGGCGGTTCAATTAGCTGTTACTACAGGACCCTCGTTGCTCCTCCCAACTGCACAGTGCCTTTTCTGAATACTGGGAATTAAACAAAACTGGTAACACTTCTGATATATCCACATGGGAGGCACATAAATGTGTTCTTAGGAGTGTTTGCATTAAATTGGGCACATATCTCAAACGACAGAAAGCATCTAGGAGAGACGCCATCCTGCAGACAATAAAAGACCTAGAACTCTGCCACAAGGCAAATCTAGATAAGAAGACCCTAGAGAATCTCTCAGAAGCCAGGCATTAATTAGCCACATTGGTGCAGATCCAGAACAACGTTTTACGGAGTATTTACGCCTGGCGGAGACGTAAAAACATTTTTATGTATGTACTGAGCATGTGCGCGGCAGATGTTATGCTACATAATGCAACGTAACTCTGAGCGTAAGGGCATTTCATGTAACAGTAGCGTAAAAACGTTTGAGGGGGCGTGCCAATATTACGATAGCCGTAAGTACAATTTAAATTGCACAGTATTGGCGTGCTTAGCGGCGTAACTACGCGCAGGCTATACATACGTGTGCAGATGTAAGCGGTTACGCTGTCAAAAGTTAAGGTAGGGTTTGGAAAGCGTAAAGCAGCAAAAGTACGTACATGCAAGGGGAGTGCTTAGAAGGTACGCTCGCGTAAATACACTACGCTAGGAAACTGATTACAAGCGGAGTTCTGGATCTACCCCACTGTGCTCAGATAATTACAAATTCGCTTTGCGTAGGTGCAAGAACCGCTACTTACAATTCGGGAATAAGTTGGGTAGAATACTGGCCAGGGCCCTCAGGGCTCAATGTAATCAATCCTATATTCCCAAGCTGAAAGACCCTTCAGGCACTTTACACCATGATACCCGAATCTCTTTACAATCTCCCATCCCCAAAAACTCCAGAGGAAGTCACAACACGGCAACAGAAAATCTGAGTACCTACTTGACAAGGCCTTCCTCTCTCTCCCCCCGAGGCTCATTTAGAACTAGATTGCCCATTCACCATGATGGAACTAGAGGAAGCGATTAAATCCACCCCCAGTGGAAAGAGCCCAGTCCCCGGCCCCAATGCCTATTCCATTGTCTATTACAAACATTTCAGGGATAAACTCTCGCCGCACTTGCTTAACGCATTCAACGGAGTCTCTGATCAGACACCTTTCTCGTAATCCCCAAATAAGGGAAAGACCCATCCCAGTGCAGTAGCTACATACCAATTTCCCTTCTAATTGTACAGTTGAAGCTCTTTGCAAAAATTTTGGCTAACCGTCTGAAATTATATCTCCCCCATATTATCCACAATGACCAGGTGGGATTTGTCCCGGGTCGAGAGGCTAGAGATAATACTACCAAGGCCATTAATATCCTGTATAGTCTCTCGCAAAACTTTGATGAGGGTCTTCTATCTACGGATGTGGAGAAGGCCTTCGATAGGGTGGACTGTAACTTTCTGTTAGGTATACTCAACCACATAGGCTTAGGACACATATGCACCCAACGAATCAGGGCCTTATACACCCATCCCTCAGCCAGGGTTAGAATCAATGGGTCTCTCTCTCTGACTATTTTTGTATCTCTAATGGTACTCGCCAGGGCTGACCCCTTTCCTCATTGATATTCATCCTCTGTGTGGAGGCTCTAGCTTGCACGATCCAGGCTAATAAGAATATAGTCGGAATGTACATTGGCCAGAGACAATTTAAACTTGCTCTATTTGCCGACTACCTCCTTGCCTTTATTTCCCAACCTAGCACCACCCTTTCCATGCTGATGGATGAGCTCAAGAAATATGGCGACCTATTCAATTTTAAAATTAATTAGATTAAATCCTCAGCGATGGGAATAAACACACACCTCCCTATCTTGGACGCCCTTAAATTAGCCTTCCCATTCCAATGGATGGACACCTGCATCCGGTACCTGGGAGTCAACCTGCCCCCATCCCGCCTATTCCCCCTAAATTCCAAGACTAAAGGGGGTTTCCAACTCCCATGCCTCTGTACCTATTACAAATCGGTTCTCCTGAGCCGAGTGATCGACTGGACAAGGCAAACCAGAGACAAGTAATGGGTCGAGGTGGAAAATCTCTCTCACTGTATGCTTACCAAGATCGCTCCCTGGCTAACACACATTCCTAAGACGCCACATCTCACAATAGGACCAACACTAGAATGTTGGATTAGGTGTTGGAAACTCTTAGAAATAACGGCATACCCATCCCCTCTCACTTTGCTAATACACAACCCCCTTTTTCCCTCAGGCAACATCTGGGAGCCTTTAAGGCCTGGTTAGATACTGGCATAACTAGGGTGGGTCAGTTGGTGGATTCGGGAAGGGTTCTCTCATTCCAATCCCTCCAAGAAAAGCACGGTTTTCTGTCTTGTGAGCTTTTGGCCTATTTCCAAATTAGGCACTTTATCCAGTCACTCCCTAATCCCACTCGCTTTCGAGGTCCAGCTTTGAAACCCTCTGCTCACATGACTCTCCTCCTAAACATGTAATTTCCTTGCTATACAAACTGCTTAGAGACTGCACCAAAACTTTGGAGCCCACATTTGTCTCCGCGTGGAACCGATAACTACCCTCTCCTTTATCCGATTCTGCCTGGACCAAGGTCTTCCAAGCTATACACTCCTCCTTATATAGCTTCTTCATAGTGGAGACGCATTATAAGCTACTTTCTTGATGGTACTTAGTCCTTGTCAGACTCCATGCTATTTTCCCGACTACCCCTGACCTTTGCTGGAGATGTGGTTCTGCGAGAGGAACCTTTATCCATATATGGTGGGATTGCCCCTTGCTAGCGCCCTTCTGGAGTTGGGTTATTCAGACAGCTAAGCTCCTTGCCGGAGATGATACCTCAGAAGGATCCAAATTCTGGCTACTTACATCCTCTTCTATACCCATCTCATCCTACAAAAAATGTATCATCAGGCACTTCAGCAATGCGTCCATAGCTGTCATTCCAGTCCACTGGAAGTCTACCAGCCCTCCCTCAATTAAGGAATGGATTAATAGGGTAGACCTATACTACTCCATGGACGATATCACTCTTACCGTGCATGACCAATTTCAACGTTTCACGTTAATATGGTTCCCTTGGATGCAGTTCAAGGAAACCCCGAAGTTCCAGATGTTATGCGATTCTCCTTAACTCCCCCCATACCCTGAATAACTGTTACACTACCTAGCCTTGAACAAACTTGTAGCTAATTGTGCCAGTCTGGGACTTAGATGGAGACTACTCCCTTTCCCTCCTCCCCCCCCTCTCTTCTACCTTCTCCTCTTCTACTCTATCCTTCCCTATCCTCTCTCTTCTCTGTTCTTTCACCTCTTTCCTAAATTCTTCGTTTAGCATTCTGTTAAGTAAAATATTTCAGGTAGATACAAGAGCTGAGATTAGACCCCATTGTTCACTAAGAAATTTTCACTCAATTATAAGGCTTCCTGAAAGCTACCTCTTGCTGGCTCAATATTTTGCCATCCATTACCTTACATTGTATCAAATGTAGTTTATATTTCATGTGACATATAGGTGTTTCATATATTTTTGCATGTGCTGACTACATTGTCTATCCATTTTGTATGTATGTAATTGTCTACGGCTGTATCTGTATTATACAATTCTATATATACCTGACAATAAAATAAAATAAAGAATAAAAAAAAAAAATCACTTACACATTTCCCCATTTCCACAAAATCCACCTTCCTAAAGCCTAGTCCCCTAATCTTTGTGTGGTACATGTCTTTCTGTCATTATACTAAACCATACTGCTTGATGATCACTGGATCCTAGATTCTCACCCACACTTACTTCTGAGATTCTGTCACCATTTGTAAGTACCAAATTTAAGATGACCTCTTTGCGAGTGGGCTCTCTCACTAGTTGCTTGAGGGACACTCCCTGTAATGAATTTAAAATGACCCAGTTCTAGTCGAGCTTGCTGAAGACTCACCCCAGTGATCTCCCGTGATATTATACCCTTTTAATGCTATTTTAGCAATGTCTTGCAATAGGTCCATTTCCTGTAGTTTTAATATGTTTATCTATACAAAAGAAAGAAAGAAAGGAAGGAAGGAAGGAGCAGTTAATGGAGTGTTTGCAAAACAGCCACTCATGCATGGTTCACTACTATCTGAAATGGGCATCACTTTCACAATCTATCCTATGCTAGAGAGCACTCATTCACCTTTATATGACATCCTGGCAAGATGGTGTGTGTGCCAGACTTGTGCAAATTTAGATGGGTGCATTTGTATGCAGACATAACTCTGTCTCAGCCTCCATTATTTTTAATAAATGATAACATTACAAGATAGCTCTGCTTATGATACATACTGCACAAGTGGAATTGAATGGCAGGTTTTATTTAGATTAACCAAGTACTAAGAAATATGTTCACTAGATTAGTGTTGCTCAGCTAGTGTGCCACGAGATGTTGTTCCGCGGTGCAATGCCACCAGCAGGAGAAAAAGCACTGGAAGGAAAGAATTTTACCATTTCTCCCATGCCAGGCTTCTGCCCAGTCTAGCTCTGACACTGGAACAAAATGCCAGTGTCAACTGGGACTTCCTGCAGTGTGACACTGGCATGACCTCAGGTGCACACAGCACCGCGAAGGCATAGGCGTATCTAGAATGGGTGCAGGACAGGGGGTCCCATGGCACACACTCTGCACCAAAATCTGTGTTTACAGTAAGTATGCATATGAGCCAGTCGAATCATATGCTTTTTCTTCATATTCGATATGGGGGGTAAGGGATGCCTTGGGGGGTGTAGGCCTTAGGGGATGTGCAAAACCTGCACAAGGACCACCTAACTTCTTAAAATGAACAGCACCAGTGGGAAGAAAGAACGTTGAAAAGTTAAGTAAAGTATAGGGAGGCCAGAGACACCTGCTTGGGAATACTAGGGAGGCTCAGACACATGATTAGGGGCTATTAGGGAGGCTGCAGATACATGATAGAGGATACAGGGAGGCTGCAGTCACATAAAGGGGGGCTACTATGGAGGCTGGAGACACATGATTGGGGATACTGGAAAGGCTGCAGATACATGCTGGGGAACTGGGGAGGCTGCAGTCACATGAATGGGAACTACAGGGAAGGCTGCAGACACATGATGGGGGCTACTGGGGAGGCTGCAAACACATGAAAGGGGACTACTGGGAAGGCTGGAGACATAATTGAGGATACTGGAGAGGCTGGAGACTCAGAAATGGGGGCTTCTGGAGAGAATGCAGACACATGATGGGGGATGCTGTGAAGGCTCCAGACACATGAATGGGGACTACTATGGAGGCTGGAGAAATATGAATGGGGCTACTGAAGAGGCTGCAAACACATAAATGGGGGCTACTGGCTAACATAGTTAATATTAATTATAAGGAGAAAAAAGTTATTAACTACACTGTTAAATTTATCAAATAATAAATAACAATTAAATGTAATTTCTGTGTATGAACTTTTTAATTCCTGCTTTTTGTTGTATATTTTGCATTTCGTGTGCCGCAGTAATCTGGGAAGGGCTTAGGTGAGCCGAGGGTCAGAAAAGTTTGAGGAGCACTGCACTAGATAATCCATGCAGTCTTCTCAGAGATCATATTTAAAAACTGATCAGCTGAAACATTAAAACTGGTGACAGGTGAAGATGACATTGATTATCTCATTGCAACTGTAAATCAGTCCTTGAAATTAAAATGTTAAAAGCTGGAAAGAAAGGCAAGTGTAAGGATTTCCACATTTTTGACAAGGGATAAATTGTGATGGCTAGACAACTGGGTTAGAGCATCTCTGAAACAACAAGTCTTGTGGGGTGTTCCCAGTTTCAGTGGCTAGTACCTACCAAAACTGGTCCAAGTAAGGACACTAAGTAAATGAGCAACATGGGTGTATGGAGTGAAAGCTGCTTTAACTGCTTCAGAAGAGCTACTGTTACACAAATTAGAAAGTAGAAAAAAGCGCTAGGAGATTATGAATATAGCAAATGTTTATTCAATAGACTTGAATTCTTAAAAACCACTAGTCATATAACATGATTTAGTTTGATATTGGCACATCTTTCATTTGATACCTCTGGCACTAGCACGATTGGAACGGCGATCATAGCTGCGCTGGAACGCAGCTCACCACCGCTCAAAGCACAGTCCATCAAGAGAACCACTCTCTGCCTAGCTGCTACCTGAGAGTCACGGCTTCCAAATACAGCCGCATAAGCACTGCACTTTCTGTCTACAAACATAGTGGAACGATTACTGCAACGGCACAGCTTCCAAATACACAGCCTTCAGACGCTGACTCCATTGGATATATCTACAGGAGTGGGTCCCAGATCGTTGCCCAAACAGAGGTGGTAATTATTCTCTGGCACAGCCAGCTTTTTTACTTTTTGCACTAAATCCAACACTGTGCTGAACATATCCTTTCTTTTAATCACTGGATCGCTATATGGTGCTTCAATTAGCAATTTTTTGCCTACTTGTGACTTTAATTTTTTCAGCATGATGCCATAAATAACTACAAGTGCACTCAACTCTATCTGATACATTATTTTTTCTACCTGTCTACTGATGTGTGCTTTATCCAGCAATATACAGGACTTGCAACGTTGCATATTGCCCAATATTCATTGATATATTTTTTAATTGGATGTTTTCTGATTAATACGGAGCTTAATCTTGAATACTCACTGTGGCTATTATATTGTATTATTTTACTGTTTTTGTTTTTTATCTTACTAAATCATGTTATATGATTAGTGGTTTTTAAGAATTCAAGTTTATTGAATAAACATTTGCTATATTCATAATCTCCTAGCGCTTTTTTCTACTTTCTTTTTTGTACTTAGTAGGGGTGGTCTCCCTCAATACAGCAGCTGGAGATTGTGAATCTAATTGCGGGATATATATATTCCTTTAGCGCTGATTCTTTTTCTATATGTTACACAAATTGCTGGAAAAGTTAATGCTGGATATGATAGAATGTGACAAAACACATAGCATATCGCAACTTGTTGCATAGCCACAGACCAGTCACCATGACCATGCTGACCCCTGTCCACCTTCGAGAACATCAAAAAGTAGCTCATGAGCATCAGAACTGGACCATGGACCATTGCTTGGTTTGAATCACGTTTTCTTTGACATGATATGGGCAACCAGGTGCATGTGTGCCACTTACCTAGTGAAGATGTGTCATGATTTCTGCTATGTTCATTACACATTATTTTTGTTTACCTTTGTGATCACATGACTCTCCCCAGTTCTTGTACTTCCTGAGGTTCATTTTCTGCTGCAGGCATTATCCCACAGGTGTGGCTCATTCCCTTGCTGAACTCTCTGCCTTATTTAAACCCCTCACTTTTAGCATTCCCCTGCTGATTTGTGTGTAAATAGTTTTTATTGGCAAAACAGGATAATAGCACATAGGTACATTCTTTCCAGCATTAATGACAATATAACAGTTGAAATACAGCAGAGTGACTGTCTCTATGGGCCTGATCCAGAGCTATGCTGGCCCGCTGTCCGTAAGTATGGCCAGCGTAGCTCTGGTACACAACCCCTGCCACTCCCCCTGTGTGAACGTAGTTACAAACAGTTGCGCCGGCTGAAGGCTACCCTAACTTCAGCCGGCGTAACTGTGTGTAACTACTCTCACACAGGAGCGTAATCTGTCAAACCCAGCCCTCCCTTCCTAATTACCCTCCCTCCCCCCGCCTAGCTTCCGTAACTACGCTGTAGTTACGGACGCCAGATCCACGGCACCCAAAACCATGGCCAACGCGGAACGGCAGAAATGCCGTTCTTACGCATACGGCCGCGGTAAAAACGATGGCGGGAACAGGTCTGGATCAGGCCCAATGTCTATTTATACATTCCATATACAAGTTTGATAAAAATTGATTAATCTTGTGTATGACATCACATGTACTTTCTACGCTCCTTGAAATAAAGATTTATGATTATCTCTGTTTCTGTTTTGCTTTTCCCTATTTCTTATGTGGGGGTAGCAAAGAACAAAAGAAAAAGAAGAAGGGAGGGGGGAAGGAAGGGAGGGAGAGGGGGCAGGGGTATATCTCCAGAAGAATACATGCAGTTAAGAAAGTTGTGTGAAATGCACAAACTGCATGATTAGTTTTTAATGGTCTTGGCGGAATTATATTGATCACAAAAATTAGGCCTCTAATGACTAAACAAGAGGAGAAGTTTGAGGTCCATCAGGGAGGTTCAGTTAATCTAATTTCCAGGAGGTGGTGCTATTATTGCAGGTTGTCTTAAGAGATCTTTATATCGATCGGTGGTCCTGAACGCCAGCCAACTAAACCAAGTATCCCGATATCTCACGTAGCCTACACCCGGTCCCAGAATAAGATCATCAATCTCCTCATAGCTGTTAATCCTAGCAAACAACTCTGGATTAGTTGGGAGGTGAACACATTTCCAGTGCAATGGAAGAATTGCTTTTGATGTGTTATTTAGGTGGCGGAGTAATGAATGTTTGTACGTGGATATCGGGTTTTCTGAATAATGAAAGCGCCAGAAGAGAGGGTGGTCTGGGACCACCTCTCCCATTATTTCTTTTAGGGTCTAATCTGAGGACATGACCACCAAATATGAAAGGGTGTGCTGGGGGCTTGGTTGCACCGCCAACAAAGAGGGGAATAGGATGGAATAAGCCTATGGTGAAGGTCAGGGCAGCGGTACCACCTGGATAAGAGTTTATAGGAGGTCTCTTGGACCGTGATACAAATAGAGCTTGCTGAGGAGCTGAAATATTTTCGTCCAATTTCTCTCTTTAATGGACCCCCCATTTCCCTATCCCAAGCCTCTGTAAACTAAGGGAGTTTGGGAGTAGGCCATATATTTTAGATACTGTGTGTTTCGGATATTGTTGTGTCGTGCATAGTTCCTCAAAAGGTGTTGCCAGGCGACATTTTTTTACATATTCAGAAGACATCATAAAATGACATACCTGGGTGTATCTACAATATTCCTTTTGAGAAAGATGCCATGATGATTGCAAATTGGGAAAGTTACAAAGCTTACCCCCATCCAGGATCTGGCCAACTCGCATCAGTCCTGAGTCCTTCCAACTTCGAAAAGCCGATAGGTCCTGACCCGGGGGAAGATTCTGTTGGCTATGAATGAGGTGAGTGGAGAATGTAGGGAGGATATATTATTAAGTGTCCGGGAGCAATGCCAGCAAGCTAGAGTTGGCAATATGGTAGGGTGAGTTTGTAGTAGCGGATGTTGTATCCAGGGCAAAAGAGTAATCGGATAGCCTAAGTGGCTCTCCTCGATCCTTATCCATTGTTTAGTTTCTACTCCCCTCGTCCATTCCATAACTCTTTTTAAATGTGTTGCTCTGTAATAGCCGACAAAGCATTGCAGTGAAAGACCCCCTCTAATTCTGCCTCACGTCAGCATCTCCAGCTTGAACCTGGGGTGTCGATTCTGCCATATGAAAGATCGAAATAACCCCAAAAGTTCCTTAAACCAGCTGGGGGGATATGGATGGAAAGGGTCTGCATTGCATACAGGACCTTAGGAAGCGTGTCCATTTTAATGACATTGATCCTTCCCATCCAAGAAAGATGCAGATTTGTCCATGAGTTTAGCTCTAACCGTGTTTTGGGAAGGAGATGAGTAAAGTTGGCTGAGAATAACTGTGAGGGGTCTGCGGTTATGTTAACTCCTTAGTAGTTGAGGTGTTGTTGGTGCCATCGAAATGGGAAATTACGTTTTAGAGTATCAATCACTGAGACTGGGCTATTCAGGTTAAGTGCTACCGACTTGGTGAAATTAATTTTGAAATAAGATAATCTACCAAATCTGTTGAGCTCTTGAACTAGGGATGGAAGAGATTTATCTGGGGCAGTGAGAATGGCCAGGACGTTATCCGCGAATAGGGCTAGTTTGTATTCTTTCGTCCCCACTTTAATCCCCGAGATCCCAGCCTTAGCCCTGATTAATCTAGCCAGTGCTTCCATGCATAGCACGAAAATCAGGGGGGAAAGAGGGCAGCCCTGGCGCATGCCATTTGTAATATATATCGGGATTGAGAGCAAGCTGTTCAATCTGACTCTTGCTGTTGGGGTCTAATGTAGAGCTAAAATCTTGTTCATACGGGAAGGGCCAAGGCCTAAGCGCTGCAGAATGCCTATCATGAAGTTCCAGTTAACTCTATTGAAAGCTTTTTCAGCATCCGTTAAGAGCAAAATAGATGGGATGTCTGTAAGACAGGCCCTGTAAACTAGGTCAATTACTTTAATTGTGTTATCCCTTGCCTCTCTCCCCTCAACGAAGCCTACTTGTTCTGAGTGTTAAGCACTTTAAGGCCCTCTGTGAGTTCTCGAAGTGTGTCTGGTGACATGGAGGATTTATGCAGGGTTTCTAGGGATTTTATGGTGGCAAGGATGGTGTCCTTTTGGGTGTCATTCTGCTTGTGAAACTTTGAACCGATTTGTATGCACTTGCCTCAAATTACGCATTTGTGCGCTTCCCATAATGTTTCCGGGGAGTCCTCAATTTGTCGTTAAAAGCAATGTAATTTTTTATGGCGTCAGACAACTCCTCTCTGTGACTGGCGTCACATCATCTGTGATGGAGGGAGTCATTAAATTTCCAGGGCCAGCGTGTGGTGTACGGCGACGGCAAGGTCAATTTAACGTGGACTGTCCATGCCATTATCCCAATTTCTGCACCCTTAAGTAAGTTTAGGTGTCTGTGGCTAAGGAAAATGTGGTCAATGTGAGAGTTGGAATGGTGGCGAGGGGAGTAGTAAGTAAAATCCCTACCTTCTGGATGAAGGATTCGCCATACATCAGCCAATCTGGCATCATGGAGAGCCTTCCGCACCTCACAGTGCATTTTGGCAGGGTGTGACGTAGTGTTAGTTAAAGAGTCTAAGCATGGGTCCAGATTCCAATTAAAATCCCCTCCACACAGCACGACTCCCTCCTGATATTTTTCAGATTTGCTGAGGGTGGATTTTTGAAAAGTGTTTTAGTTTTGATTTGGGGAATATACATTTATGATGGTATAGGGGCACCCATGAAGAGAGCACTTGAGAAGGAGGACTCTCCCAGCTATTAAGTGACTTGTTTCAAGAATTTGGATGGGAAGGTTTCTAGATATTAGAATGGCCACACCAGCTGATTTGCTATCTGGATTATTATTGTATATAACAGTGGAGAAATGTTTACTAGTCAGCCGGGGAGCCGTTGGAGATATCTTAAAGTGGGTTTCTTGTATTAGTGCTATGTCTGCCCTGAAACTTCTTAGGACCCTCAGGAGTTTTGATCTTTTTTCTGGTACGTTGAGGCCATTGACATTGAGGAAAACTATGTGTAACTTATCCGCCATCTGTGGTTTTAATCTTATGCTGTTTCCATTTGGGCTGTGCATATTCATCTAGGTGTATCATTTTATCCTTCTGGAGAGGTAAGGGATTAGTTTTGGAGTGATAAGGGGAAAAGATGTAGGGTATTAAAATAAGCAAGGTCAAAGCATTGTGGTTTAGAATGCAATGGGAGGTCATTGAGGGTAATCCTCTGGGTGGTTTGCTATTCGCAATAAGAGGAAGAGGGAGTTCACCTCCTGAACAACTTTCCTCAGAAAAGGGGTTGGGGTTTGCGGATTAGTGTTGGGCTCCCCAGCTCAATTTAGGGTTGACAGAGTGGGGGTCTTAAGCCTAGGTAAGTGGTGCATAACCTTTGGGGGATGTGTTCCGATTAACCTGCTGGTCTTATTTTGCATTGCATTACACCAAGTTCTGGAATAAGAATGAGACAGGTATTGTGCCGATTAGGATTAGACCATGGTTTTTGGCGCCAAGTAATGTCTAAACAAAGACTTACAAATGTAGATATCAATGGCTAAGCTTATAACAGAGAATTAATTAGGCAGTGTTAAATTCAGCTATTGTCGGTCTAAATTAGGGTATATAACTCCTGTCTCATTCTAATAAAATTAAGATCTTATGACTGTCCAAGTGCTGTGCCTCTATGCTTAAGCTAAGTGTCACAAAGACTGTGTATTGCCATCTTAACTACAACTTGCAGCAAGTTATAAAGGAAAGGATGCCTATGCCTGAACCCCTAAGTAACTTAACTAAAGATTACTTAGGTTAAAATAAAGATTAAGTAGTTTCTTAACTAAAGATTTTCTTTTCTACAAAACTATTTAAGAATTATGAGAGTTCTAAAACTAACCAGATTTGGCCAGATCAAGAACTACGGCCGTCTTCCACAGACGCCCGTAATTTGATGAAAGATAGCTACTGCGCATGCGTAGTTACTATTGTACGTAATCTACATATCGTTTTGTTACGTAGATTGCGTATATGTGGTCTTTAAGACCGCTTATACGCAATCTACGTATCTAAACGATACATAGATTATGTACAATACAATTAAATACTAAAACTGGGTGGTGCGTGAACCTTTCCCTAAATATGCTAATTGCAACTAGTTATAACATATAGAGAAAAAGGTGTCCTTATCTGGAGTCAATCACGTAGGAGACCATACTGGATAAGAGTCTGCAGCAAGCACTCAAGGTCCTTGTGAATAAGATTTGCCAGACACACAGCGAATCATGGAATAGATGATGGGTGTGAAATTTTCTTGGTCATGGAGGAAGTGTTGAGGGATCAGACAGTGTCGGTTGGGGTGCCGATGTTTGGTGAGCCTGACGTTTTTTCAGCCGTTGCACTGGTTGCCATTGTTCTGGTGAAGGTTGGTTCCGTAACAAGTTTTGGCTTAGTTCCAAGTCCATCCAATTGGGGAGTTGTATCGCCGGCAGCTCCAGAGATGAGCAGAATTCCTGTAAATCGGGTGGGTCACGAAGCGTGTGCAGTTTCCCATTGTGGAAGACTTGGAGGGATAGAGGGTATCACCACCTTTAACTGAGATTTCTTTTCCGGAGCTCATCTGTTAGTGGCCTGAGAAAGCGACGTTGTTGGAGGGTTCGCCAAGATAGGCCTTGGTAAATTTGTATATTGGATCCATTAAATTCTAGTGCAGTGGAAGCTCTGGATTTTCTTAGTATCTCTTCTTTTTGGGTAAAATAGTGTAGTATGCATATTATATCTTGTGGGGGAGCGTCAGGGGGGCCTTTAGGTCTGAGGGCTCTGGGTGCCCTATCAAATTCTATGGGCTCGTTGGGATCAAGTTCTAATATTTCCCCAAAGATTTTTGTTAGGACATCTTGGATACCTGCCTGGGGTACATCCTCTGGGATTCTCGCGAATCCTCATGTTGTTTCGGCGACCTCTGTTGTCGAGGTCGTCAATTTTCTGATGGTCGAAGTGTGGGCAACAAGAGTGGTGTTTACCTGATGCAATTGGTGATCTGATGCAGCTTGGGTTCTTTCCAAGTCAGTGACCCTGTCAGATAATAAGGAGATATCTGCCTGTATAAAGGTCACTTCCTGGCGAATTGTGTCTCTTAAGTTCGTCTCCAGCATCTGCATGTCTTGCTTAGTATGAAGTGTTTTGACGTGTGAGATTTTACTAATTTCTCTCCTCAATTGGTTAAAGGCAGGTTCTGTCGCATCAGTGTAGAGAGGGTGGATCTGACAATTTGGCACCCCTGGGTGAAGAAGACGATGCTTGAGAATCACTGTCGGAGTCTCCGGGATATGAAGAAATTTTCAGGAAGGGAAAAGGGTCCTGTTGGGAATGGCTCCAACGGGGTGTACCAATATCTTTCTTATGCGGTTGACGCTTGTCTTCTCCCATTAGTGAAGTTTAGGTGTAATTGATGGTATCGGAACGGTAGGAGAGCTATGCTTGTGTATGCTTGAGTGAGCCGTTGGAGGTCACATACCCCCGAAGAGTATTGTTTACATGCTTAGTGCTTCATACCAGACAGCATAAAAGAGCCTGACTTTTCTGCCTTAAAGAAAGTAAAGCTGATAGTGTCAAGTCTTCTTTGGGTGAATTTCCATGTTTAGCCACAAGGTGGAAGCAAAGGATAGGGAATGAACCTGGTCTTCAGCAAGAAGCTGGAGCTGCACAAATATGTCCAGGGCTCAATGAAGGGGCTCACTCCCAAGCAATGCCAGAAGAGCAGGGGTGTAATTGAAAACCTGCAGACTCTGAAGGGTGGTGATCAGCACTCTCCTCAGCCCTCCCACATTCCCTCTAGCTGGGAGGTGAGGAAGGGGGGGGGGGTTAGGAACAGCACCGCACTGCAAGAGCAGTCTAGGAGGCAGTAACCTCGGTCTGATAGTTGGCAGGCACCTCCGCTATGGAAGCTGATGCGGTGGTAGAGGTATTGCAGGGGCCATTGGCTGCCCCCTCCAAGCGGTGGACCAGTGTCTGTGTCTCTGAGGGAGATGCGGTGCCATCACGATCAGCTCCTTTGGCCTCGTGGTGTATAAACTGGCCGCCGTCTCTTCACTCCCGACTTCTCTCAGGGAGCTGCAGTGTTGGAGCCCTGGCTCTCCTAAAGGGGCAAGCACAAAGGAGGGAGGCTAGTGATGAGTTCTCTCTGCTGGGGACCTCACCCAAGGAGCCCACCGGGAGCTAGTGGCAAGGGGGCCACTAGGCCCTGCGGGACCCATGTAATTCCATCTTCCCTGGGGAGCCCCGGACTGCCACGTAGGCAACAAGCGGTGATCCCGGTCCAGGCTCTGGGAGAGGTTTCAGCAAGGGTTTAGAAGGGAAGTTTGGGATTAGGACCTCTAAAAACACAATTTGTGTCAGGGTGGCTGCGGAGCTCCTAAAGAACTTGTCTTCTCTCTCCTGCAGCCAGACTATGCCCCCCTTCCCCTGCTGATTTGTGTCCTCAAGCTGGCTCCCTGGTTCCAGGTTGTGCTTTACACCTCGGTTCCAGAATCATGTTCAGTATTCTCCATTGGTAATCCTTGTTCCCGTCACTGTTGGTTCTTAGTCACTGTGTTCCTGTATCTCTCGTTCCAGCTGTGCCGTGCCTCTGGTTCTATCAAGTGAAAGAGGTGCGTTTCTCTTTAAGATAAAACTATAGCAAACTTATATTCTTTTTAATGATAACCAAAATACTGCTTTTTGGTAAACTTTGCTAAATATCATGTCTAGGGCGAATGCATAGGATGTGGTAAGCGACAGGAAGACTATGGATCTATAATTATAAAAAGTAGGTTGAATTTGCAAGAAAAAAAAGGTTAAATGATGCAGGTGCGGTTAGGCCATTTCTCAGTATTAAAGTTCATATAATATCCTGGGTGGAAAGTGCTGTTATAAACATGCTTTTGTGGCAAGTAGAAAGTACCTAGTACATCATTAATGGGCTATTGCTATGATTGGTTAGAGTTACGCTACCAACGCTTTTACTTCTCAATATAACACCGCTTGTGTACCCAATAAATTCAGAGAATGCTTTATTGATACAACCAATGAGTTTGTGTCCTTTCTCTTGCCGGCTATCTTAACCAGTCCTATTTTTCAGATATTGATATGACTACTTAATCAAAGATTGTTTGTGAGATCCTAATCAGTGTGAAGGATCAAGGGCGGGACAACCCCAACACAAGCATCTGTAGCAGTGCCTCCGCTCCCTTTACCTACTACTACTGGATCCTACTCCTACTACTGGATCCTGTCACACCAGTTCAGTGCCTGTGTGCTTGTTCAGAGGGCCGTGATTTGCCACTTGCCTGCAGACAAATCCATCTGCACCATTAGGGGCTCTGATGAAAACCAAGCTTGTGGTTAAACTCTGCGCCTCTGGATTCTGTGGTGGCAGTATTCCGTTGTGGCAGTAGACCCTTTCAGCAGTAAATTGTTAATATATAACACATTTTTAGCCCCACATGGTCCTCAGTCTGGCCCTGGTGACATTGCTACTGTGTTAAAGGCCAAAACCATAACTATCTGTGATAGCACCTGTGAAAGTAGAGAAAAAACAATACTAAATAAACAAACAAACAGCTGCGCCTACTAGGATAGATGACCAATTGGCAAATACTGAACTTTGTCCAAAAACTAATAAGCTATTAAATATATAGTATATCTAATGTTTACCTAACTGATAAATATTTCATATAGATTGCTCCTCTTATCCTCTTAGTGTATTTTCACTGTTTCAAATTAACTAATTCCAACTTCACAAAAAATATATATATTTTTAACAAATTTTGCATCTCTAGGGTTAATCTCTATTTCTAATTTTGAGCTAATTGATGAATTCTGCTCCTTTAAGTATCGAACAGACACAGATGTGTCCAACCCACTTATCATCTTAAAAAAGTCAATACGGACGAAACGCATTGACGGGGTGATATAGCTCTTAGACCCTTTCTGAACCTGACCCAAATCTATGTCTACACTCTAGACATACCACTAGCCGGTAACTCATCAGCCCATATTGTGAAGATTGGTACACAGAGACGTTTGCAGCAGCGGGGACGCCCGCTTACACGTGCTTCGGCCCGGCTCCAGCAGAGGTGCCTTAGCACCGAGACAGGATTTGGGCCTACCATCAATCTTTGTATGAAGTATCGGCCATGTCTTGGCCCCTGCAGTGAAGTCCATCTCCACAGGACATCTAAAGGTACTGGGAAGACTCTTTGGTTAGAGATTTGGGGGCACAATAACATCTATTGATTTACCGGCATAGAAAGGTACCATTTGTTGATTATCATTATAAATCCAGATCACATTTTACATCTTAGTGCTGCAATTGCTTGAGCCTACTGGATTCTATTTAACTAGATTAGGGATCAAGTGGCAACATTAGTTGCAATTTGGTCCTCAATTTACAACTATATTCCCATTCAAAAGTATCAAAAACCAATTTTGATACTATATCTCTATCCATATGGCACAAAACTTGTATGGTCACACTTCAACACGTGTTTCCCTTTGTTTCTGAAGTATTCAGCAAGTGGAATTTGACAAATATCTTATGGTGGCCACCATTTTTAAAATCTCTATGAATACAAATATTTGACTGGTCAGAATGGTTTTTTGAGCTATAGATACTAAAATATTTATTTTTATTTTTATGTGAACACAATTTTATGCATATGTAATAATTTAATAAATGTGTATTTTATTCATGAAAATTTAGTAGAAAGATTGTTTTTGGACACAGTGCAGTATTTCCCAATTGGTCATCTATCCTAGTAGGCGCAGCTGTTTGTTTGTATGCATATTCAATATAATTGGGAGGTTGGCAACTTCCCTCAGCGTGCAGCCACTTTGGCTTTTTAGACCCATGAATATTTAAATTGAAAATGGTCCCATCCTTTCAGCAACTCAGTATTTTATCAATATATTATTATTAATATATTTTTTATATTCACTCTTAATTTCATATCTCTTCCAATATACAAGCCCTTTGGTGTCTGAGCGTCTATATATATATATTTTTTATCCTCTAAAAAACTATAATAAGTTCCAAAAGATTGTAAAAGTTACCACAACAAACCTCTTTATAACCATGTTGTAAAAAAGAATATCAAAGTCATTTGCTCAGCAGTTCAACAAGCAAAATGTCACTGTTGCAATTTTTTGGGGTTGTTTGTTTTCTGCTTGTTCCTTTTTAAAACTGAATTAAAAGTCTGAAAAAAGGAAATTATTCTCATGTACTTAGGGAAATTAAAATAGGATTTGGAAAGTCTTTATATAAATGTGTTTTTTTAATAGTTTGTGACACTACAGGTTTCATTATGCTCAGGATCGCAGGAGATACTTAAAAAAAGAAGTGCCTTATTGCTGTAACAGCCCTGGGTGTGCTTGCACATATAGTTCAGCTCCATAAATGGTACATAACAGGACGTATGGAAATCGCTTGTTAGTATGTACTGCGCATGTGCCCATATCTGAATGCAGAATTCTGTGTTTAATATGGTTGCGAGGTATATGTATTTATATCGTACACTAAAGGTTTGACTTAAATAGTTTCCAGCAGAGATGTAGCATGAATTAATGACACCCAGAGGAAGTAACTGCTATGGCGCGCCGCAACCCCATTCTCCCTTAAGGTAGAGTGTCAGGGAGTGAGCATGTTTCCTAACATTTGCCAGCTAAAAGAAAATATTGTTTTTACTTAAATGAATATTGATTGTTGTGTTCTCTTCTTCATTCCTTACATTGATTCTTACTGCACTGAAAATCTAATGGAGAAAATTAAGATAGCTGCCATTACACATCTCCCCCCATTACATATATCCGTTCCTTTGTTACACATCTGCCTTTCGGTCTCTCCCCCTTAATGACATACCAGTCTTATTGTGCCCCCTCTCCAATATACATAGCCCTCCCTACGCCCCTCCATACACATGGTCCCTCCATGTCCCCCTTACATTTACACATCTCACTCCCTGTCTACTTTACATTACACATCTCTCTCCCTACCCCCAAAATCAGTACACATCCCCCTTCTTGTCTCTCTTACATTACACATCTAAGTTCATGGCACTCTATATAAAGCAGATATGTGGTATATTATGTGTCTGGGAATAACACATACTATAATAGGAGGTTTATATTAGGGTTTATTATACAGTATATAGTGTGCAATTCCCAGATCCATAATATACCTGACATATATTATATGTGTCATTTGAAGATATTTCCTACTTGTATTATGTATTATATTATATATTATATTCCATATGTAATATTAGTATATTAGGGATCTGGTAATGGTACTTGGCTGTGCTCTTTGGCACCCCTTTGATCTTCCAATGGCCAGAGCACAATCTCCACCGGCTCTACCCTTGCTACTCCCCTGGTTCCCAGGGTAGGGATATCCATTCTAAACGTAGAAGTGCAGAGGAGTGCCCTGTTCTCCTGCATGTGAAATTTTGGATAAAATAATATAAACATTACTTCCGCAACTGAGGTTAACATATAGATTAAGCTCTAGAGTCTTGATCATCATAGTCAATAACTACAATAATAAGTATGAATAAAAATAAAAGCACTGGAAAGGCTGTAGCCTTTAATAAATCAGGTAAACAAATGTACAGCTATAATTTGAGACACGTGATAACTTGTGTCTTATTTGATAAGATAATTAGCATAATACTAAAGTGGAAAAAAGGGAGTGAACTGTGAAATGTGGACTTTGCCCTAGTTGCTGACACTGGAAATCTGTGAAGCGCTCAGTGACAGAGAGAAAAAGCATGTAAAAAGAAACCCAATAAAAAGACATAACAAGCAGCAAAAGGTGGTGAAAAGCCACAAAAGAATATTGAGACAAAGGCTTAAGTGACACAATAAGAATTGTTCATGGACACTCCCCTGCCTCCTTCGGACACCACTTATATTAGTGGCACTGCTGAGTAAGTGTTTGTAAATATTAGCAATTTTTTGTACCTACTTTAAAAGTTTCTACATTCGTTTTACATTATAAATATTTAGACCTGTATCTGGAAAGATGTTAGCACACTGTTAAGCTTTCTGTAACCCACTGTGCTTTACATCTTTTTTTAAATAATGCATATATGGTTATTATAGCTAGCAGTAAACATATGCTTTCAGTATATTATAGCAATCAATAATAACAATCAAACTATAATGAAATAGAGAATTTCTTTTATACAGTATATTTATGGGGTATTATAGGCCTCTGTTAAATCATTTGTACACTCTTAGTCTATGTATTATGGTTTTATCAAGTTAAGTGAGTTCAAAGCGCTAAATTGGTAAAGCTATTTTCTGGTTAAAGGAGATTCCTTTGGTTTGTGCTGTCTACAGAGAGGTTAACTTAGTTCTTTTGTATTTATTAAACTCTTTCACAAGAGAAGTATAACACACACTGTCTGTACAAAGTTCAGCAGACCTGTAAACTGCTCAGGTAGAGCCATAGCTTGGTGTATGTTTTCTCATGTGACGCCTGACAGCAAAGTGGAATCCAGTTTATGAATGTCCTAGGACCTAGGCAACTTCCCTGTCATTAGCTAACTATAGATAATGAGCTGTCCTGCTGATTTAGCTTTACCGTTTTGTATAAATTTGAGTTTTTATATTATTACCATTATTTTATGCCAATTTACTCTCCATTTCAAAGAGAAAAGTATGACTATTCCTTAACTGTAATGTTTAATGTAAGTGATTGATTGATTGATTGATTAATTGTTCGTGATTAAACAGACATACAGTCATCACACTGTACATACATATGTTATGGCAAAAAAAATAATATAGAAACTGAATTTGGCTTGTGAGACTCCGGCTCCATTCCCCCAGATAGGGAGGGATACTGCACGGAAGTGCAAAGAGTTGGCCGTGAGGCTGCTAGATGTGGTAGGGTGAGTTTTTTTTTGCTCCTGCCTTAGTTTATGGTGCTATGAGTCTCTATATTTTATATATATTTTTTTGCCATAACATAAGTATGTACAGTGTGATGATTTTTTGTTGGCGGGCAAGTTATATACAACAGTACAAGGTGTAATACATGGTTTTTTAATCGTTCTAATAAAAAATAATTTTTAACTGAGGATTATGTGACTCTGCCTAACTATATAAGTGTGCACCAGTATAAGGTTCAAATAGCTGGTTATGATATGTTTTCTCTTGTATGTCTGTGTATTCCCTAATTCTTGGAACCTGTGGTAGCACCTGAATAGTGTTTGGCATTTATTTATGATAGCTGGTATGGCTCTAAAACTTTCTTGTTTGTGATTAAAGCCTATTATAGGATGAGGTGCAGCAATTTATCTGGATTACTATTAAGCATCTCCTTGACATGAACTTTAAATAGGCCTGTCCTTGAATCTATTTACATTGTACATCAGCAATATAGACTGCAGAATAACTGGTTTCTTTCAGCTACTATTCAGTTTCATATGTTTAATGAATTAATTAAAACTGACTTTAGATACTACTCATTGTGTTACATAAAAACCATTACCAATAATTTATGGGGGAACTTCTATCTTCCTGCAGACCTGTGGGAAGAATGAATATTTTGGTCTAAATCGAAATTTCACAAGTCTCTTAGATTTGGACAAATTAACACTTCTTCTGGTTAATTACTCCAATCACAATTGCTTAATTTGAGAAGTGTTATTTTCTTCTTGCAAAAAAGAATTGTGTTTATTGTTATAGCATTTGTAATGTATAACAATAATATATATTACTATAGTATAACAAGACTAGCTATAAATTAGATATTGTCTCAGTGCAATTCTGACAACAAATTACCCGACTGAAGTGTCATTAGGGCTGATCCAGACCTAGTTAACTGCTTGAACTTAGTTACTCCTGGGCTAAACCATGTTGATTTCAGGGGGAGTCAAGTTAATTGTATTCTTTGCATGCAGGAATATATCTTTGAATTGCTTACTGCACACAGATACTGACCAGCGTTACTATCACACTGTTATTTAGACTTGGGATAGGAAACATCACCTCTCAACTCTAATACTGTTTGTAACAGATGAAATTTGAGTCCCCTGCAATTACCATGGTTTAGCCCAGGAGTAACTAAGTTCATGCACTTAACTAGGTCTGGATCAGGCCCATTGTTACCTTTATCTAACCACTACAAATAAGGTGAGCTTCAAGATTGTGTTATATACTATATCATACGCTACTTTTGAGAGGAAATATGTATGCTTGTATTTGGTTTGTATTTATTCACTAAAATTACACACAATACATACCAAGTGCATTACCAATAGAAACCTTTAAATTGCTGCTTGTAAGTGTCAGATAATACCCACAGAAAATTAATGAACTAGTAATTTTTTTTTAGATTTTGTAAACAGAACAAGGATACATTATGACTATTTGGGGAATAATAGCCCATGTAATGCTTAACAACCAGTTATTTGTTATGATATATGACAATGGGCCGGATCCAGAACTACGTCCGTCTTCCATAAACGGACGTAATTCAATGAACAATAGCTACTGCGCATGCGTAGTAGCTATTGTACGTAATCTGCGTATCGTTTCGATACATAGATTGCGTATATGCGGTCTTTTAGACAGTGATCGTGCAGTCACGATACGCAGCTAACGTACAATAGCGTACGAATGCGCAGTAGCTATTGTTCATTGAATTATGTACGTCTGAATGAAGTTTATCTATATATCACTTAATTGCAAAAAAATATATATAGTATATAGTGTAATTATTTTTCTTTATTCATATAGCATTGCCAAAGTTTGCAGTGAAGAAAGGGTATGCTTTTACTCCATATGTAGAGGTACCTTGAGCCCACCCCAGACTAACTATATCTGGTGGCCTACCTTACTCCATTGAAGATGAGACCTGCAAAGAGAACAAAATGCACCTGGCCCAACACACAACATGCTAATTACAAAACTAGCTCCTGGTACCCAATAATCTGGGAGTCTAACCCTTCCCACCCTACAACTGCTACTAATGTAGACTAAATGAAACACTGGCGCAAATAACCTGACAGGATAACAGTGTTCCTAAATTTGGGGTCCCAGTACCTTACAAAAAAATAGGCCTAGTCTTATCAAATCCTGAGAGGTAGTAAGGGAACTGCCCAGAGGCTAAGTTGCTCATTTGTATGCCCTTGAGCTTGGTCGGAATGGTTGCGTTCCAGACAGCCATACTGTTGGATGAACTTCTCCACAATAGCCTCCACTACATTCTCTGCGGTTTGATTGCAGGTGTGTATTGCCACTGTAAATTTTGTAAAATGGTCAATCATCACCAAAGCGTAGAGGTGGCTATTAATGGACTCTTCGATGTAGCTGATCATGAGGAGCTCCAGAGGATGATTCATATTTACAACCTGGGTTGCTCCGTCAACCCACACCAGGGGCACACCTGACATACCGCCTCTGTGATCTGTTGTAAGCCCGGTGTAAATTTTGCATCCAAAGCAAGTGCTGTGTTTTCACAGAGCCCCTTCCTCATTGTGCTTTTATTACCAACTGTCGCATCAATCACTCTGAGACTACCACCTGCAGTGCTAACTGATTACAACTATGTAACACTTTCATCAGTACAGGAGTAAGTTGATCCCTCTCCCCTAAGATCAGTGCTACTCTTGTTTACAGCTGCAGATTTTCTTCAGGCTTGGTTAATTTTCCTGTTCAGTAGCCCACCCTGGGATTGTAGTGTCCTCTTTGATGTTGCATGCCTGTATCACCTTCTGTATCTTTTTGTCCCCTTCTTGCCTTATCTCTGACCCCTTTTCGCTCTTCATACTTAGGACCCTTGTCTTATTGGGTGGGGAACTTGAAGAGGGCCATCTGTGTTTTGGTTGTTCCTGCCTGGGCAGTATTGTATACGGAATGAGAACTTCACCAATCTGGCTACCCACCTCTGTTCCAAAGCCCCCAACTTTGCTGTCTTCAGATAAGCCAGTTGATTGTAATCGTCACTATCCTGAAATCCATTGTGGTAAAGTATTCCATTGTGGTGTTTCTCTCCATGGACCAAATCCTGACTTAATGGTGGATTCTATATGTTCACAGCTGATGCAGCTGCTAACATATGGAATGTGTTTTTCCCAGACATTCTTGTGTGCAGAAAGGATTTCCGTATCCTGTAACCTAATTTAAGTATTCTGCATGTAACCCTCTACGTGCAAAATACTGGGTCATATGTAAAAGCTTAGCCATGCTCTTACTGTACTGTATAATTAGCATGCCTATGCCCACCCACCATGTGTCATGAGTGGTTTTGCCCCGGATGTGGAAACTGAATTCTGCACGGAACGTATCATCAGGTGGCTGTGTTCTGATGCAGAATTCCGTGAACTGTGCATGCATAGTACAAACTGATAGAAGACATATGTACATAGCATACATAAGATGTCTATTATTATTATTAACTTAGGATTCAGCCCCATGTCTCAAAGAGACTGACAAATTGTTCTGCAAATGTAATCACCTTCTCTTGACCATTTTGCTCTTAGGAGAGCACTTCTCCCAGCCCCTACTGACTAAAAAATTAAAGGCTTTTTGAAATCAACGTAGACCAGTAATGGAAACTGGGTAAGAACCTCCTAAAGGTGGACGAACACAGCCTCTTTGTTGTTGCCCCAGGCCACCGCTCGATGTTTTACCTGGATGAATTGGTAATAACTGTCAGATGGTTGCGGCGGCAGAGATAGCCTTTCTCTCCAACTCTTCTAGCTTCCGGTCATTACCTGGTATGCAGGGGTGATGTCATCCACGCTATGCTTCCTGGGGGCTGTAGTCCTTCAGGTTGGCTTTCCCTGCCAGCGCTTACTGATTGGCTCAACCACCTTACTTCTTCCAGCGTTGTTTGGACTTCCCCTCATGTTCTTTCCCTCTTATTGTGTTCTTGCCTCTACCCCAGAGGTGTAGCATGGATTAAAGGCACCCAGAGCATGTGAACGCTATGGCGCCCCCCAACCCTGTCCTCTGGTAATGTAGTGAGCCAGGGAGCTCCCTAATGTTCCCTAACATTTGATGGCTAAAGGAAGTGTTGTTTTTACTAAAATGAATATTGAGT
>WWET01004747.1:46611-57105 GCA_011038615.1 Limnodynastes dumerilii | reverse complement strand
TATATATAGATGAAGGAAAGGATAAAAAGGTTTCTAAATTAATAAGTCCAAGATAAAAAATGTCCAATAGAGTTCAACTAAAAACAAGGCACTGCCCCTATAATTCCTTAGGTGTATTGATAATTCACTTCCCCTTTACTGGATAGCGGGTCTCCTTGAAAGGAAAGAGAAAAATTTAAATTACATATTTATTACAATATCATAAAAGTGAATAAAAAAATATATATAAAAGAGCAAGTCTAAATGATAAAAACTGAGCAATAAATAATAGCAAACACTTTCCTGACAAGGAAACGGAGGCAGACGAACAGGTACAGTCCTAAATGGGAAACTGTAGATTATACCTGATAATATGGTTTCCTTGACTCCCTCCATGGCAGCACTTAACCTTGGGTATATCCCCTGCACCAACTGGAGCTAGGACAGGAAAAACGAAGACCCCGGGCCTATATAAGGACCTCCCCTTCCTTCCACCGGTGTCTTCCAACTCCCAAAGCTGAAAAATAGGAACAGAGAAAACAAAAAAAAACAACGTTAGTGTGGAGGGAAGTAAGTGCTGCCATGGAGGGAGTCAAGGAAACCATATTATCAGGTATAATCTACAGTTTCCTTATCCTCCTCCCTGGCAAAACTTAACCTTGGGTCATACCAAAGCAGTATAACCCATGAGGGAGGGGATAATATGTACCAACCTTATTACGTTTAATTTTATTTTATTTTATTATATTGATGCACTGAAAACTTTATGTCCGAAACTGGTATCTGATGTAGTCAGTAGATCCAGTCTATAATGTTTTGAAAAGGTATGTGTGGACGCCCATCCTGCTGCTTTACACAGCCCAAGATGCCGCCACTGCTCGGGTAGAATGTGCCTTAATTCCTATGAGTATTGGAATACCTTTCAATTTGTATGCTTAGTTGTTGAAGGTTTGCATGCTTTAAGCAACGTGGATATTACCTTAGATGAAAAACCTTGTTTTCTCAAATGGGACCTTTCAGTAACCAGGCCATCAGTTTCAAAGTTTCTGGAGAGGGATGGGCAATCTTCCCTTGTGTCAACAATTTGTCCATTATCGGCAGTCTCCATGGTTCTTCTATTGCCAACTGAAGGAGGAGAGGGAACCAACTTCGACGCGGCCAATACGGTAGTACTGCTATCACCGTGATGTGTTCTACTGCAATTCTTCTTAATGTTTGCACAATTATGGGAAATGGCGGGAACACATATGCCAGATTTACTCCCCAAGGGGCTGTGAGAGCATCGCTTGCTACTGCTTGAGGGTCCTTGTGTCTTAAAATGAACTTTCTTAGTTTTGTGTTGAATCTGCTTGCCATTAGGTCTATTTGTGGATGTCCCCATCTGGCTGATATTTGTAAGAATATTTCTTGATTCAGTTCCCATTCGCAAGGATCTATCCTGGTTCTGCTCAAAAAGTCTGCCGATATATTTTCTTTCCCCTCAATGTAAGTTGCTGACAGACTGAGTAGCGTAGTTTCTGCCCAATCCAAAAGAATTGTTGTTTCGTATATTAGAGCTCTGCTTTTTGTGCCTCCTTGATGATTTAGGTAAGCTACTACTGCTCTGTTGTTGGACTGGACGAGTAGATGTCTGTTTTGCAGGCTGTTTTGAAATTTTCTGCATGCTTGCATTACCGCTCTCATTTCCAAGATGTTTGATGGAGCTTCTTCCATAGAGTCTCTCCAGGTACCTTGTATCCAATGACCCTCGCAGATAGCTCCCCATCCTGTACCGCTGGCGTCGGTAGTTAGTATAACCGAAGGAGTTTGCTGTAGAAATCTTCCTTTGTTTAGGTTCTCTTGTTTGGACCACCAGAACAGGTCTCTCCTTGCTTCTGGGGATAACTGTATCATCTGTTCTTGGTTCCATGGATCCTTGTCCCATTGCCTGAGGAAGCAAAGCTGAAATTTTCGCATATGAAAAAGTGCCCATGTGATGGTCTCAATCGAAGAAGATATAAACCCTAAAATTTTCATACATTCTTCTGTGGTAACCCAGGGTTTAGACCTCAACTTTCTGACCTGATAAGTGTTTTACTTTACTCTTGTGGTAAAAAAAAAAACTTTACCTAACTTGGTATTTAATTCTATACCTAAATACCAAATACATTGGCTAGGAGTAGGATTACTTTTCTGAAGGTTTATAACCCAACCAAATTCTTGTAAACAGTCTAAAACTCTTTGAGTATGTAATTCACATAGATGATATGTATTAGCTGCAACAAGAATATCATCTAAATATGGCCAAATGAAAATTCCCTCTTGTCTCAACAGTGCTATAACAGGGACCAGTACTTTCGTGAATGTCCTTGGTGAAATTGCTAGTCCGAACAATAGAGCCGTAAATTGATAATGCTGACCGTAGATGATGAATCTCAGAAATTTTTGATGACTGAAAAACATTGGCACATGCAAATAAGCATCTTTAAGGTCAATAGATGTAAGATACAACCCTTGATGTAAAGAGGACATAATAGATTTTAAAGATTCCATTTTAAACTTTTTTACCCGTAAATACTGATTTAGGTAACGTAAATCTAAGATAGTCCAAAAACCACCTGACTTCTTTTCTACAATGAACAGTCTTGAATAACATCCCCTGAATATCTGATTATGGGGAACCTTACTGATCACACGTTGACGCAAAAGTTCATCAATACTTTCTCTAAGAGCCAACTTCTTCTCCTTACTCTTTGGACATGAAAGAGGCATGAAAAAAATGAACAAAATCTTTGTGAAGAAAGTCTAAAATATATCCATTTCGAATAATGTTTAGTACCCACCTGTCCGTTATTGTAGTCTCCCACTTGTGCAGATAGTAACAGAGTCTTCCTCCGACTTTGATGGTACTGGTCGGGTTGGTAGGTGTGGCGTCATTGGGAAAAGGGCCGGCTAGGCCTCCCTTCTCTCCCTCTTTGTGCACGAAAGCTGGACCTTGTTATGCCAGGTTGTAGCTTTCAAAAGTACTGTCGGCCTGGGCGATACAATCTTGCCTCCTTGTATTCTTGTGGAGGTTGTCTGAATTATTTGAAGACATACGGTCTTTTGGGTGCCTTATCTTGTGGTATCCAATTAGACTTGCCACCTGATATTTTGGTGATGATGTCATCTAGTCTATCACCAAATAAATAATTTCCAGAAAAGGGAAAAGAAACCAATCTTGCCTTAGACTGATTATCCGCTAACCAAGGCCTTAACCATAGAGCTCTTCTGGCCACTGTTGTTGCCGCTACTGTTTTTGCTGTAAGCTTAACTGCGTCTAATGACGCCTCACACAAAAATTCTATTGCTAATTGTATGTCTTGTACAATTTTAGATAGTTCACCTCTTTTTATGCCATCTAGTATGCTTTTCTCTAAATCATTACTCCATGATCTTATTACCCTAGATGTAACAGCTGAAGCAATGGTGGGTCTGAAGGCTGCTCCGGCTGTGCAATGTAACTTTTTAAGACTAACCTCTATCTTTCGATCCATAGGGTCTCTGAATGAGTTAGCATCTTCTAAAGGAAGAGTTGTCTTTTTAGAAATTCTTGACACAGCCTCATCTACACTAGGTGGTTCATCCCACCTAAGTGTTTGCTCTGAACTGAAAGGGTACATTCGGTTAATTTTAGAGAAAGACACAGATTTTTTTATCTGGATGTTTCCACTCTTCTGTTACTATATTTTTAATAAATTGAGAAACCAGAAAATATCTCTTAGTTTTTTTAGATTCTTGAAATAAAAGTTCTTGTAGAACTACATCTTGATTATCCTCATGTAAATTTAACACCTTGTATATGCGTTTTAGTAGATTATCCACTAAATATGTACTAAACGGAAGTTCCTCTCTAGTCGAAACTGACTCAGCTGAATCTAGTGACTCTTAGGAAACATATCTACCTTCCTCCTCTGATTCCTCAGATTCATAGAATCATAGAAAGTGATGGCAGATAAGAGCCACATGGCTCATTTAGTCTGCCCATTTGTTTATTCAAAACTATACTGACCCTAGACCCTATTTACCCTCAATTTGGTTTACAATTTAGAATACCCTTATATTTATCCCAAGCATGTTTAAATTGTTCTACTGTATCAGACTCACAATTTTTGTTCTCAGATGTTTCTTTATCCAATAAATCTGAAAGTACTTCAAATGAATTAGAGGTCATTGGAATATTAGGCTTTTCCCTATCATCCCCTGACCTCTTTTTTAAGTACTGGTATTTGGGATTTTTATTGTGTTTCCCTTTAACTTCCCTCCATTTATTTACCTCACTTTTATTCCCAGAAAAGCTTGGGGTATCAGGGGGTTTTGCCATTCCTTGTTTAAAATTTATTTTCGCTGGAAGATGGTTTATCTTTTTCTTTTTCTTTTTATTCTTTGATCCTATTAGATTATTACGTCCTAATTTCTCTCTCTCTTTTTTTTGCCAAGTCTTTTACTTTAGCGATGAATGTGTACTCTATATGGGCTAAGTAATTGGATGGTAACTATAGAGTAGTTTATTAATGTTTTAAGGGATAATTTTTATAGTATTCTACTTTCATTTTATGTAAATTGTATTTTGTTTGTATTGTTTCCCTCCGCGTCTGATCCCTCCTATAACAAAGTAATGAAATGGTTAACTAGTCTGTCTGGTTAAACATTGTAAAGAGGGGATTGGTTGGTTGCCCAAAGCTGGGACTATATCTTTTGTAGTGTGCCGTATACAAGGACACACCTCCTGACGAAGTTGCTGAGTGCAACGAAACGCGTAGAGACGGAACTGGGTTCCTATGCGTGCAGAGAGAGAAACACGTGGCTCCGGTAAACAACTTGGGAGAGATCCGGATGACATCACCCCTGGTGGGCTCATACACACGCGGTATTCTTAGCTCTCGAGATATGAGAGCAATATCTGGTACACTGCTAATTGTGCTTTTATAGAGCAAGTTTTAAAGCTGTCTATTTGTGCTGTCTGCAAATCTAAAACGTTTTTGAACCACGAGGTGCCCCCTCTTCATTTTCTTTTAGATTGCATGGACCAGCAAAGAGGCATCCACTATATTGGGGAAGACGCGGTCCCTCACTAAGGATCTGGTGCTTACTAAGAAATTAACTTTTCTGTATCCAAGTGCTACAAGTTGCAACATTGAGTGTATCAGATTTTCTACATGAGCGCACCTTACAACGGACTATAATATATATATTTATTATATGCAGTAGTAATGGAAGTCACTCAAGAGTCTTTGAAATAATTAATCCTGACCTGTCCGGTTGTTTATTCTGAAATACAGCCGACGTTTCAGTCTATGCAGATTTTTATCAAGGCAGTAGATTGAAACGTCGGCTGTATTTCAGAATAAACAACCGGACAGGTCAGGATTAATTATTTCAAAGACTCTTGAGTGACTTCCATTACTACTGCATATAATAAATATATATATTATAGTCCGTTGTAAGGTGCGCTCATGTAGAAAATCTGATACACTCAATGTTGCAACTTGTAGCACTTGGATACAGAAAAGTTAATTTCTTAGTAAGCACCAGATCCTTAGTGAGGGACCGCGTCTTCCCCAATATAGTGGATGCCTCTTTGCTGGTCCATGCAATCTAAAAGAAAATGAAAAGGGGGCACCTCGTGGTGCAATAACGTGTTTTATTTTCAGACAGCACAAATAGACAGCTTTAAAACTTGCTCTATAAAAGCACAATTAGCAGTGTACCAGATATTGCTCTCATATCTCGAGAGCTAAGAATACCGTGTGTAAGTGAGCCCACCAAGGGGTGATGTCATCCGGATCTCTCCCAAGTTGTTTACCGGAAATAGACAGCTTTAAAACTTGCTCTATAAAAGCACAATTAGCAGTGTACCAGATATTGCTCTCATATCTCGAGAGCTAAGAATACCACGTGTAAGTGAGCACACCAGGGGTGATGTCATCCGGATCTCTCCCAAGTTGTTTACCGGAGCCACGTGTTTCTCTCTCTGCACGCATAGGAACCCAGTTCCGTCTCTACGCGTTTCGTTGCACTCAGCAACTTCGTCAGGAGGTGTGTCCTTGTATACGGCACACTACAAAAGATATAGTCCCAGCTTTGGGCAACCAACCAATCCCCTCTTTACAATGTTTAACCAGACAGACTAGTTAACCATTTCATTACTTTGTTATAGGAGGGATCAGACGCGGAGGGAAATAAAACAAACAAAATACAATTTACATAAAACGAAAGTAGAATACTATAAAAATTATCCCTTAAAACATTAATAAACTACTCTATAGTTACCATCCAATTACTTAGCCCATATAGAGTACACATTCATCGCTATGCCACATGATTTAGTAACTATACACCATCATGCTATATTCAACAATGAACACATTTTACATAGTTTACTCCCATAAAAGCACCAATTATTATGCAAATAGATGGCGAATTTAATCAGCAATATACAATATTACTGTTATAATACAATCAAAACTGCATATTAATTAATGAATGCTACTGTCATCCAAAATTTATACATATAGTATCATTAAATTACACCAAAAATAAGTACTATTTCAAAAACTTATTACAAATGAAAAAAATTTTTTATATAAAACTTTCAATTAACACAGCTTACTTTAAGAAAACTTATTAGACTTAAATGCGCATGGCATGGGGTAAATTTATCACGTCAGTTTATTGGATTGATGTGTTCACTTATACCCTAAAAGAGTGAGGAATACACCACATAATTACTCATTCCTTTTTTGAACTAGATAGTATTAAGTATCCAAATATTAGCCCAATCTATTATGGAGCTAGATAACAGAACTAAACAGTTTTCTGAAAAGACCACATACTACGGAGCTAAACCAATTTAAAAGATAATTGGCACAAAAAAACAAACCAACATCATTACTTTAGAAGATGTAGTCAAAATCATAGAAAAGGTGTAACATCAACAGTTCTCTCAATGTACTAACCCAATACATTTCTCGCTGCATTAGTCTTTTTTACCCTGTCACCTCCTCTTTTATCTTTTACGACTTGTTCAATTGCTCCTATTCTCATAGAATCTGGTCTAGATTGATGGCATTGGAGGAAGTGTCTTGGTAGACTATGATTTGTTACCTTGTTGAGTACATTTCTGTAATGTTCTAATGCGCGGACTTTAAAAGGTCTTTTGGTCTGACCTATATAGCCTAAACCACATCCGCACTCAATCAAATATACTACATGAGATGAATTGCAATTCAAGTAGGAATTGATTTTAAATTTTTTAGGTTGGCCTTTACTAGAGAACATTTTGTGATCCTTATGACAATATCGACACATTTTGCATGATCCACATGGATAATATCCTGGTTGAATCAGGCTAGATGTGGGTCGGATGGAATCAATAGAAGGGAGCAGGCTTGGTGAAAGCAGAGATTTGAGGTTCTTGGACTTCCTAAACCTTACTTGTGGTCTCTCTGGTAAAAAAAAGATCCCTAAATAGGGTCTAGTTTGAGTACAGACCAATGTTTTGAGAAGAGACCCTTGATTTGATTACCCAAATGCGAGTAATTGGTAATAAATGGACACACATTGTGGGTAGACTCTAAGGTTAATTTATCCTTATATTGGACCAAGGTATTTCTGTCACAATTTTTAGCTTTTATATAACTATCTTCTATCAGTTTTTTGGGATAGCCTTTTTCTATGAATTTCTGTCTATATTCATTTGATTGCTCCTCAAAAGTTGTCAATTGGGAGCAATTTCTGCGCAGGCGGATAAACTGAGAATATGGTATATTTGTTTTCCATCTGGGCAGATGACAGCTGTGATAGTCCAAATAACTGTTAGAGTCAACAGATTTAAAAAATGTGGAAGTTACTACAGAATTGTCATCCAATATTTCAATCATTAGGTCTAAGTACTCAATTTTTTTACCCCCAAATGTAGCCGTAAAACTTAGACCGTACTCATTAGAGTTCAAGTCCCTGATGAAGTCCAAGAACTCCAACTCTGATCCTGCCCAAATCATAAGGACATCATCAATGTACCTCTTGTACAGTTTAATAGGGAGATCCTGGAGACGATTATAGATGTATTCTCGCTCCCAGCTTCCCATATACAGGTTAGCGAAGCTGGGAGCAAAAATCATCCCCATTGCCGTCCCCCTAGTCTGTACATAGAAGACATCTTCAAAAACAAAGTAGTTATGTTCTAAGACATACTTGACACATAACAATATAAACTCAATTTTTTCTTCTGAGAGTGAGGGATCTGAGACTAACATATCTCTCAGGACTGACAGTCCTTTAGAGTGTGAAATAGACGTATATAAAGCGGATACGTCTATTGTACACCATTGATAGTTTTCATCCCAATTTACATCTTTAAGGCATTGAAGAACCTGTGTGGAGTCCTTGAGAAAAGATTCAAGTTTCTCCACATATTTTTTTATATACCAATCTACAAATTTAAATATTCTAGACGTGACCGACCCAATCCCCGAGACTATTGGGCGTCCCGGAGGATTGAGCCGGTCTTTATGTAGTTTAGGTAAATGGTAAAACGTCGCTATACGGGGATTATCATTTAGAAGATATTTGTTTTCTTCATCCGAAATAGAAGACGTTCGGTTCCCAATATCCAACAATAATTTCAAAGCTTTTACATATTCATCAGTGGGATCCTGACTTAACACTGTAATATTCTGTGTCTCCCAACAGTCTCAATGCCTCATTGACATAACTACTCCGATCCATTATAGCAATGCCACCCCCCTTATCCGCTTGTTTTATTACCAAACTTTTATTCTCGGCTAAGGTTTTTAAGGATAGTTTTTCTTTTGCTGTAAGATTGGAGTTAAATTTAATTTGTTCCCTATCAAAATTCATGCTATCTATCTCCCGTTTCATTAGGTCAGTGAATAAATCTATGTAACTGCCACGTGACTCACCCGGGTAAAATTTTGATTTCGGTTTAAAACCTGTTGTATTAAGTGGTCTCTCAGTAATTTTATGGTCATTCTTGGAATTCTGTTTTAAAAAATGACTTTTAAGGGTTAAATTACGGGTATATTTCAACAAATCGACCTCTAGATCAAATTTGTTAGGTAAGCAAGTTGGCGCAAAAGAGAGGCCTTTTTGTAAGAGACGGCAATCTATATCTGTGAGGTTATATGATGATAGGTTAAATATACCTCTTTCTACTCCTTCTGTCTTTTCTTTTCTGGTCTTTTTTCTGGCTCTTTTTCCTGGTCTATGTGTAATAGCCGTTTTCTTTGTGGAGAGGGAACCTGTTTGTGTGCTGAACCCACTTGTTGAAATGGTTTGTCTAATATCGCACTTGGACCTAAAAAAGACAGCTTGGCGGTATTATCAGACTCACAATTTTTGTTCTCAGATGTTTCTTTATCCAATAAATCTGAAAGTACTTCAAATGAATTAGAGGTCATTGGAATATTAGGCTTTTCCCTATCATCCCCTGACCTCTTTTTTAAGTACTGGTATTTGGGATTTTTATTGTGTTTCCCTTTAACTTCCCTCCATTTATTTACCTCACTTTTATTCCCAGAAAAGCTTGGGGTATCAGGGGGTTTTGCCATTCCTTGTTTAAAATTTATTTTCGCTGGAAGATGGTTTATCTTTTTCTTTTTCTTTTTATTCTTTGATCCTATTAGATTATTACGTCCTAATTTCTCTCTCTCTTTTTTTTGCCAAGTCTTTTACTTTAGCGATGAATGTGTACTCTATATGGGCTAAGTAATTGGATGGTAACTATAGAGTAGTTTATTAATGTTTTAAGGGATAATTTTTATAGTATTCTACTTTCATTTTATGTAAATTGTATTTTGTTTGTATTGTTTCCCTCCGCGTCTGATCCCTCCTATAACAAAGTAATGAAATGGTTAACTAGTCTGTCTGGTTAAACATTGTAAAGAGGGGATTAGTTGGTTGCTCAAAGCTGGGACTATATCTTTTGGAGTGTGGACACACCTCTTGACGAAGAGGGGATTAGTTGGTTGCTCAAAGCTGGGACTATATCTTTTGGAGTGTGGACACACCTCTTGACGAAGTTGCTGAGTGCAATGAAACGCGTAGAGGCGGGACTGGGTTCCTACAGCGTGCAGAGAGAGAAACACGTGGCTCCGGTAAACAACTTGGGAGAGATCCGGATGACATCACCCCTGGTGGGCTCATATATACGCGGTATTCTTAGCTCTCGAGATATGAGAGCAATATCTGGTACGCTGCTAATTGTGCCTTTTTGGAGTAAGTTTTAAAGTTGTCTATTTGTGCTGTCTGAAAATAAAAAAACATTATTGCACCACGAGGCACCCCCTCTTCATTTTCTTTTAGATTGCATGGACCAGCAAAGAGGCATCCACTATATTGGGGAAGACGCGGTCCCTCATTAAGGATCTGGGGTTTACAAAGAAATGAACTTTTCTGCATCCAAGTGCTACAAGTTGCAATATTGAGTGTATCAGACTTTCTACACGAGCGCACCCTACAACGGACTATTTATAT
>WWET01004747.1:28139-41697 GCA_011038615.1 Limnodynastes dumerilii | reverse complement strand
GTTATGGCTATGGCTGCCGCTGGCTTCAAAGCCGTACCTGCGATAGTATGTTGTTTTTTTAGCCCAATTTCAATTTTTTTTATCCATACTATCTTTAAAGACAACTGCATCCTCTAGTGGTAAGGTTGTACGTTTAGAAATTCTGGCAATGGTCGCATCTACTCTTGGCGGTTCCTCCCATTTTCTTGTGTCCTCTGGTACAAAAGGGTACATTTTAGATATTTTATTGGCATTCGGTAATTTTTTATCTGGGTGCCTCCATTCTTCCATCACTGTATCTTTTAATGTTTGAGACAAGGGAAACACTTTACTTTTCTTTTTGCCTTCTTTAAATAGAAGGTCTTGCAATTTTGCTTCCTCTTTGTCCTCCTCAATTTTTAATGATTTATTTATCAATCTTACAAGATTTTCAACTAAGACGGGATTAAAGCCTGCCGCTGCGTGTGACGCTTCTGATCTTGCCTCAGACTGTCCTGAATCTTCCGATAACACAACAAACTCTTCTCTGATAGATTCCTCTGAAGCTTCGCTCAGGCTTGACCTTGACCTTTTAAGGGTTAAGGCTTTTAAATCCTCCTTGGTTACAAACGTTTCAGAAAACGTTGCTTTCATAAGCTGAACTATCTCATTTATTTGCGATGGCGGAATTCTATGCTCTTTAGGAGCACACTCTTCACAGGCTAATCCCTGATGATTTTCAGGTAATTGTTTATCACATGCTGTACATTTATCCGTGTGCAATTTTTTGTGTTTGCTTTTACACTCCGCCTTCTCTTTGGCAGTCTCTGGCCTGCAATAGATAACACTGGCTATAATAACTAACTAAAAAATAAAAATTCTAACAAACCTAAGAGAATAAACGCTCACCCAGTCTTTTTAGGCTGTGTCTTTTTTTCTTCAGAGTTGCTCATTATGAAGGATAGAAGTGGTCAAGTAAGAGTCTTGAAACTGCATAAAAATAATGATGTGTAACTAACAAACCAACTCTTAATATGCAAGATGAAATGAAATCACCTTGTAACATGCAGGCCACTTTTGTAACAAGGCACCTTTATGCAGTATCCACAAGAAGCTATCCACTCTGCAATGATACATATATTTGAAATATAATATGGTTATATTTCATTTTCATGCACATATAATGCAATAGATAACAGCATCTTACATTGGTGGTTCAGTAGCTGACTGCTGTCCTCCTAATGCCGACAGAGCTCCATCCGCAGAGTTACTTCCATGCAAGCCAGTTTTAAAGCCGGCGCCCGGCTATGACGTCATTGCCCGCGTTCAGGCTGATTCACCCGGGCTACGGACACTCAGAGTAAGCCATCTAGTGGCTTCTCTGTCCCCTAGCGCCGTAACGTCAGTTCCTGCCCGCCCTCGACTTGTCAGTAGGGGCGGGCACACGGAAGCTCCACTCACGTGCTCCTTGGACCGGCATAACAGCGTTTGCCTGGTCACAGCGATGCGGTGGACTGGGAGAGCGTCTGCTGGAAAATAAAAGGTAATGACTCCCTGACTAATCACCTCTCTCGCGCCTAACAGGAAGGAAGAAGACAAGGACTGCAGGGAGGCATGGTCTTATATACTGCAGGGTCTTCTTCCTTCCTGTCTGGCTCCAAGGAGGTGGATATAACCCAGGTGTTACGGCTGACATGGGGAGGAGGAGGAAAAAAGAAATATATTATAGCCCTGACTTACCCTAAAGATTTTTTACTTTGTGGCCGTTTCTCCTCCATGTTTTCCATAACAGGGAGATTTCCTCTGATTCTTTACACATTGGTGGTTCAGTGGGCTTATAAGCGCCAAATGGCGCGAAACATGGCCGCCCCCACGGAATCCAGGCACACCGCGTCACTTCTGGTGCGCCTGCCGCACTTCCTGTATTCGGCGTTAAAAGGCGCCCGCCGCATAGTTGCTGTAACTTGCGGTGGGCAGAGGAGTCCTGAATCAGATGTCGGAAATACAGGCCAGCCACGCAGCTCCTTCCCCCGCCAGACCCTGAGGACTGGACCGGGGAGCAACAGACAGCGTCTGGAAGGTAAGCCTATACTAGGAAAATAAAAAAAACATCTAGGGGCTGATTCAGAGATGCGATTGCGAAAAGATCGCAAATATACGCATCTAATGTTAAGATCCTAGCAGGTTCCAGCCCACTGCATAAAGAGTCACTCCCCTTGCAAACAGCGGTGGATCTTAAACTTAGACCACCATTGACTAGCCCTAACTCTACGCTGTCATTTGGGATCTTAAGTGACGTGGTAGCGTTCATTTAAGATCCTAAGTGTCAGCCCGCGCCCACTTTCCCTCATTTCCCTGCCTCCCCCCGCCCATTTCCATGCAAATCCTTAAGATCTTAAAGATTCGCTGTACTTAAGATCTTAAGTGCTTGCGTGCGATTCAAACTTACGCTCTTAGCGAATTTACGCTCCTAACCGCTACGTAGACGGCGTTGCACTATTACTACGCATGCGCAGTTTTGCTAATTTTCTAGGATCTTAAATATACGCTCCTAAGTGCCGTGGAAATTGTATCTCTGAATCAGGCCCCTAGTCCTGACTGAAGCTAGCACAGGAAAAACTAAGACACCGGTGGAAGGAAGGGGAGGTCCTTATATAGGCCCGGGGTTTTCGTTTTTCCTGTCCTGGCTCCAGTTGGTGCAGGGGATATACCCAAGGTTAAGTGCTGCCAGGGAGGAGGATAAGGAAAGATGATCAGCACGGCTTTCAGTCCACGACTCTTGTACAGTCTATGGAGGGAGGCTGACAGGCTGCAAACTGAAGTGATGTCTGATGTCCACGAGAAATGACCGTTGGCGCGTTTCGGAGCCAAAGGGTTCCTTTCTCAAAGCCTGAGTGCTGCTCATTTGCATTAGGAGTCTTGCCCCTCTAGCCATGCATGCAGAAGTCAAAAGGTTCCGAACCATGAATCATTCCTAAGCAGCTTACATGGTTTACATGTGTATTTTAGCGTTCTGAGCTACTTGAGAGCAGCCAAGTCCATCCCCACCATCAGGGGCTCTGGCGAACACAACCCAATAGTTAGATTCTGTGCCCTGGAGGTTCAGTGAGTAACAATAACTTACCAGTCCCAGAAGCACCTGCTAATATGTGACTTTGCAAGAAGTCTACTAATCCAAGACAGCTGTGATCTATTCCAGGGTGTTCCTGACACTGCATTTCTAAGGTACACGAAGTTGGTAAACAAACACAGCATAACAGTTTAAACATGTTTTTAAATCACCACAACCTTGGCAATGGCAGTCCCATCCAGAACCTGCTATTTCTGGTCTTCCAAGTTGCAAAGCTGCCCTTTTCTCATTATTAGAGTTTGTGCCAATAAGTATACAAAATCTCCATTTGTGTGGTTGAGAGGCCCAACAACACCATCAGGCTACCTGATACCTGGTGCATTTCCGGTGGTGGACTCTCCATGGGCTGTTGAGTACTGGCTCAAATAATTGTCAAATGTCCCGTGGAATCCCTGGCAAGCTGTCTCTATGGTGGTTGGGTCACCTTCTGCAGGGCTTGCTGTACTGGTCTCAGGACTCCCAGTGTCTTCCAGTAACTAGATCCCTTCTGTTGGAACAACACTTGATCCAGTGTTCATTCTAAGTATCACTGGCCTGTGTCATATCTCTATTCTGATGACGATATTGACTCTGGCTGCAGAGCTCCACCTTCATCCAGACCATTCAAAGATCTTGCTGCCAAAAGGTGAGGGTAGTCTTTCCAGAAGCACTCCTAAGACACGGTGGTCACTTGGTATCCCATGTACAGGTGACAGCGTTGGTCTACTCTGGCTAAAGTGCATATGGGCTTGCCACATAAATTCTTGATTGGTCCAGATCAAAGATACAAAATATAATTAAAACTGACTAATAAACTAGGTGTTTTAACCATTTAAAATGAATCAATGAAAAGGCAAGTTTTATTCTAAATACACTGAATATATATATAAAATATATACTACTATATACTATAAAGTAAACTGTTCACTACAGGTAAGTGATTCCTTATAATTTCACCTAACATACTTGTAGGGGCTGCTTCCTTCCAGGGTAAGCTCATAAGCTTTGCGCATAATTGATACTAAGGGATGTGTGTACTGAAGCACCCAATAGTGTGACTGAGTTCCTGATATTGTAATGTCTAGTTTCAAAGAAAGACGGTCCAATGTTGAAACTTTCATTAAACTTGACTTTTAGTGCTGGTTTATACTCCAATGTTCACAATGAAGTGCATGTGGGAAAACAAATCACCAAAACAAAAAGAAATGTGAACTTTACCATTATACTGTATTTCTTATAGAGGGAACACTGCATGTGTAATAATAAATCAAGATCTAGAAAAACTTTCCACCTGGGATTCAGTACCATGAAGAGTGAATCCCACACAGCAGAATTGGTATGAATATATAGCAATAATAGAAGAGAATGGAGATTTACAGCTTCTCTATTAAATCATTGGGAGAAGTGAAGGTAGGGCATACCCCTGTATACTCAATCACTTTGATCCCGGGAAGATAACTTAAGATAAGATAAACAAAGACATTTTAAAGAGAAATTTTCTATATATATATATATATATATATATATATATTATATATATATGTGAAAACCTCTGAGTGCCCCCGTTGCCTGCTCTGTATATTATGCTCCCTGGAGCTGGGAGAGCACCGGAGTCCTACATTGCTGCTGAGAGTGCCATCCTTCGAAGCTGTATATATATATATATATATATATATATATATACACTGTTTAAAAAAATAAAGGGAACACTAAAATAACACATCCTAGATCTTAATGAATTAAATATTCTTATTAAATACTTTTTTCTTTACATAGTTGAATGTGCTGATAACAAAATCACACAAAAATTATCAATGGAAATCAAATTTATTAATCTATGGAGGTCTGGATTTGGAGTCACCCTCAAAATTAAAGTGGAAAAACACACTACAGGCTGATCCAACTTTGATGTAATGTCTTTAAAACAAGTCAAAATGAGGCTCAGTAGTGTGTGTGGCCTCCACGTGCCTGTATGACCTCCCTACAACGCCTGAGCATGCTCCTGATGAGGTGGCGGATTGTCTTCAGAGGGATCTCCTCCCAGACCTGGAATAAAGCATCCAAATCCAGACCTCCTAATGGTCTTAATGAGGTGTGGCACCAGGAACAACTTGAAACAGCCACAAATAACGACATAAGTAATAGAAAAGTTCCTGTGAATCACATTTAGTAGGCAAAAGTCTTACAAGTCCCGACTGGCATGATAGGTTCCCGACAGCTGTTTCGGTGTGGGAGGTTACACCATCATCAGGGGAGTCTAAACATATAACCGGTGTAAACAAAGTACCGGAACATCACAGCGCCGTGTGGTCAGGAAAACTGAGAGGCTGCGGGTAACAACGGTGGTTAGTAAGAGGATAAGACACATATGCAGTAGCACAAAGAGCAAAGTGCTGTACGGCGACAGCAAAATAACGGCACATCTGAGAGAGTACAATGCCTCAATGCACAGCAATATTAATAGGGTAAAACACAGCGGAATCCAGCAATAGGAGTCAAAACAGGAGCTCCGTGTAATTGGTAGCACACACACCAGAGCGGGTAACTCTCCCCATAACAACATGTACAATAAGTGTAACAGTTCCCCGCAGAGCTGAATACAGTTAATCATCTGGCAAGGCAGTGATAAACTAGACATGACACCAGATCCACAACACGCAACAAGTGTGGGTCAATGGGCCTCAAATGGGCCTATATTACATAAAAGCAGGGTGCCTTGTATACTGATGAAACACATAGGGTGCACGGCGGCACAACATATGGTGGGGGGGGGGGTAAAAGGATAACACAGTGCCATGTAGTAATCTGGCAACCCCACATGGTGCACGGCAGCATACTTCATGGGGGGATGTGCACTAGATGCAAAAAGGTGCATGGTGGCATTCTACATAAGAGGAGAGATTAGTACTCCAGAGAGGACATTAACATGAGAACAATGATGATAGGATTAATGGGATGAATACATCGGACACCAACAATACAAACAGAACAGGAGCTCTGTGTATGTGACAGCTCGCACGACAGAACGGAAAACCGCCAGAGACCCTGATAAGGGAATTCATCAGCAACTCACCACAATAACATGTTTATTAAGTGTAAGTCCACCCGCATGCTTCAAGAACGGATGGCCCTACACCGCTCCTCAATCAAGAAAGCAGAACAGTTGATGAACAACAAAACACCAATAGTAGCAAGACATTTTATTGAGTTTAAACACAACATACGTGAATTACGGTGTATGCCAGTAGCGCACATACCTCCCTTGAGGAGGGGCAGGGATAGGGACAACATCCTACTCCGTAAAGAATCAAGACTTACTTTCCTGTTCATGGCCTTAACTCCATATGGTCTTAATGAGGTGTGGCACCCCCATGATGGTAGCACCCCTTTAATTGTTAACTTGGGAAAACCTATTTTAATTGGTGGTTCAGGGACCTATTTTAATTGGTGGTTCAGGGCTGTTACTGGGCAGGCTTTGGTGGCTGGCGCATGGGAGGAGTTGCTAGGCAACAGGTCAACGATAGTGCACGGGCAGTGGCATGAGCTGGGTCTAGAAGGTTGTGGATAGGGGAGAAGGAACAGGAAAAAGCAGTTGGAAAATGTCAGTTGGTGCGGAGAGTGATTGGTGAAAGGGTGATGGAGATCGGTGCTGAAGTGAGCTGCGTACTGTGACTTACCTAAGCTGGAGATTTGGGGGCTGATTCAGAGATGCGATTTCCACGGCACTTAGGTGCGTATATTTAAGATCCTAGAAAATTCGCAAAACTGCGCATGCGTAGTAATAGTGCAACGCTGTTTACGTAGCGGTTAGGAGCGTAAGTTCGCTAAGAGCGTAAGTCTGAATCGCACGCAAGCACTTAAGATCTTAAGTGCTGCGAATCTTTAAGATCTTAAGGATTTGCATGGAAATGGGCGGGGGAGGCAGGGAAATGAGGGAAAGTGGGCGCGGGCTGACACTTAGGATCTTAAATGAACGCTCCCACGTCACTTAAGATCCCAAATGACAGCGTATAGTTAAGGCAAGTCAATGGTGGTCTAAATTTAAGATCCACCGCTGTTTGCAAGGGGAGTGTCTGTTTATGCAGTGGGCTGGAACCTGCTAAGATCTTAGCAAAGGTGCGTATATTTGCGATCTTTTCGCAATCGCATCTCTGAATCAGCCCCTTGGTGTCCCTGGGTGCTGGAGCGAGGGATTGTGGAGCTGATTGGAGTAGAGACGGAGGTGTGCCATTAGCGGTGTGAAGAGCCGGTGTCGGGAGGTGGAGACGGTCCGGAGGGTGTGCTGGGCAACTGTGGAGCGGAGCCGGTGCAGAGCAATTGTAGCTCAGTCCTTAGACTCATTGACATAGTGTGTCATATAAACAGTCAGAACATACATCATAGTGAATTAAAGTAATATTAGAAAACAAATATTATATTAGATTGCAACCCATTATTACACTATCTAAAATCAGCAAATGGATAGAACAACATTTGTATCAGTAAAATTACATTTACAGCAACAAAAATGTTTTATGTTCATTAACTACAATTTACATAAGATTTTGTTTAATAAGCTGGGAAACTGGAGCTCTTGAGTCTTTGGAAAACAGTTGCAGGATCCTGGCTGCTGAATTGTCAGTCGTTAGAATCACTTAGTAATGACTATGCAGTCTAACTTAGTTATATCTATACATTCTGCAGCTAATCCACTGAAAAGACAATTCATGTGACAAAATTAGTAGTTTACTTTTAAAATGTACCAATACTCCTTAGTATTAGATGTACTCCCACTAGTCTATCAGCTTTAAGACCCCTTAGTCCAGACCCTCAGTCTCTTGGGTTATATATATGTATATATCTTCTCCTCACACTCTCCCTTGGGTGCAGCTATGGCCTTTCAGCATGACTCTCCTTTCCTCCTTTCTGCCAAACACCTCCAATTCACTGTTACCAGCTTAATATATTGTCCCCTCAACTTTATTTCATCGCTTCAACCTCTCTCCTTTCTACTACCCGATACTTCAGAACCGTCTATCAGCTGTACTCCTTGCTCTCTCTCTCTGCCACTTTCCCGGCTTACTTCTCACTGCAGCTCTACGCCTTTCTCTCTGTCACATCTCCGGCTCCCCTCTCACAAGCTCTGCACCGACACCGGCTCCACTCCACAGCCGCCCAGCCCACCCTCCGGACCGTCTCCACCTTCGGACACCGACTCTTCACACCGCTAATGGCACACCTCCGTCTCCACTCCAATCAGCTCCAAAATCCCTCGCTCCGGCACCCAGGGACACCAAATCTCCATCTCAGGTAAGTCACAGTATGCAGCTCACTTCAGCACCGATCTCCATCACCCTGTCACCAATCACTCTCCGCACCAACTGACATTTTCCAACTGCTTTTTCCTGCTCCTTCTCCCCTGTCCAGAACCTTCTAGACCCAGCTCATGCCACTGCCCGTGCGCTATCGTTGACCTGTTGCCTAGAAACTCCTTCCATGCGCCAGCCATCAAAGCCTGCCCAGTAACAGCCCTGAACCACCAATTAAAATAGGTCCCTGAACCACCAATTAAAATAGGTTTTCCCAAGTTAACAATTAAAGGGGTGCTACAATTATATATTTTTTTTATTGCATAGATTTTAGCAAATGCTCAACATCATGAACATGCCTAACACATTTTTTAAAACTGTGCACATAATACACTCTTGAGTTTTCTGCTATTCAACTGTTGCAATTTCTTAACAGGTTTTTCTTTCTTAAGTCCCTTAACATCTATATCTGAGGGGAGAAATTCCCTTAGTACTTCTACTGGATTGTCTTAAAAAAAAAAAAAAAAAAACAGAAAACCTGGCATTTTTTACACTCTTACTATTAGGTTCGGCTCATGTTAACTGTTTAGAACTTCTGAAGATGTAACGTTTGGCCATAACATACTTGATATTAAGTTGATGGAATTTCCTAGCATTGCTTTGACTAAATACAACCTCAGTTGATAGGGATTCCTACTTTTACCCACTTTTGATAATATCCTTATTCTTTTTAGCTTGCCAGATGGTTTTTCCGAGATCAGGTTCTTTACCCAAGTCTCCTTCATTTAATGTTGCATTACAGACTTTTGCATTGCAATAAACTTTTAGCGGATCTTGCACAAAATTCTTTTGTTTACTCGGCATAAGCTCAGTTTTGAAGTGATGTAGAGATTCTAATTCTAATCCTAACGTATCCGCAAATCGGACTCTCTTTCAGATTTCAGATTTTGGTTTAATTCCACCATCTACATTCTGATGCACTAATTTGCCCTGATCTCTTACTCTTTGGCTTTTTGTTTCCCCCACCAATTCATCCTGTATTGGGATACTGGAATACTGTAACCTGTGCACTTTTGATTTCCTTAAAAAATATGGAGGGTAGCATCGTCTCCCATAAGGACATTGTTGGTTAGTACCGATAGGAACATTGCTGGTTAGTACCCTCTCTTCCTGTTGCACTTTCAACTTCATCTAATTTCTCTCTATCTTTACTATTTTGATGGTTTTGTTGGTAGTTACATGGAAAACCCCTGCGACGTGGATCGCGCCAATAATAACTACTATATGCTGCATATTTGCTGCCTTTTACAGAAACACCACCAGGACCAGTGACATTGGCTACCTCAGCACTCTTCTTTCCTTCCACCACATCAAAGTCTACGGTCTCACCATCTCCCACGCTTCTCAGAAACTTGCGCAGATTTTTCCTCTTTGTGGCTGTCTGATGGACAAAAACGTCTTCTTTAGTGTCATTCCTGTTAAAAAAAAAATAAAAATAAAAAAAATGAATTGTAATGTAATACCCCAGATGTTGGGGGTGTCAGGATTCGTGTATTGCGAAATGTGGGTTCAGAGAATAAGACCAGACGTCTTTGGTTTGAAAAATTTTTTGATTTACTTTTCTCTGTTGCGGTTAAACTTTAGCAATTAATGAACAGCAGAAAACTTTACATATGGTTCTCAAGACAATTGTAGCTCAGTCCTTAGACTCATTGACAGAGCGTGTCATATAAACAGTCAGAACATACATCACAATGAATTAAAGTAATATTAGAAAACAAATATTATATTAGATTGCAACCCATTTGTTGCTTCCTCAAGCTAACCTATGACTTAATCTTATTGCACTATCTAAAATCAGCAAATGCATAGAATAACATTTGTATCAGTAAAATACATTTACACCAACAAAAATTTTTTTATGTTCATAAGCTACAATTTACATAAGATTTTGTTTAATAAGCTGGGAAACTGGAGCTCTTGAGTCTTTGGAAAACAGTTGCAGGCTCCTGGCTGCTGAATTATTAGTCTCTCAGAGCCAATAAATTACACTTCAAAATAATCTTTCAGATCTCAAATAAATATTAAGCCCACAATGAATTCAAGAATTTTACATAGAATTTACAGAAGAATCACTTAGTAATGACTATACTGTCTAACTTAGTTATATCTATACATTCTGCAGCTAATCCACTGAAAAGACAATTCATGTGACAGAATTAGTAGTTTACTTTTAAAATGTACCAATACTCCTTAGTATTAGGTGTACTCCCACCAGTCTATCAGCTTTAAGACCCCTTAGTCCAGACCCTCAGTCTCTTGAGTTATATATATGTATATAACTTCTCCCCACACTCTCCCTTGGGTGCAGCTATGGCCTTTCAGCATGACTCTCCTTTCCTCCTTTCTGCCAAACACCTCCAATTCCCTGTTACCAGCTTAATATATTGTCCCCTCAACTTTATTTCATCTGCTTCTACTACCCGATACCTCAGGACCGTCTATCAGCTGTACTCCTTGCTCTCTCTCTCTGCCACTTTCCTGGCTTACTTCTCACTGCAGCTCTACGCCTTTCTCTCTGTCACTTCTCCAGCTCCCCTCTCACAGGCTCTGCACTGACACCGGCTCCGCTCAAACAGCCGCCCAGCACACCCTCCGGACCGTCTCCACCTCCCGACACCGGCTCTCCACACCGCTAATGGCACACCTCCATCTCCACTCCAATCAGGTCCATAATCCCTCGCTCCGGCACCCAGGGACACCAAATCTCCATCTCAGGTAAGTCACAGTACGCAGCTCACTTCAGCACCGATCTCCATGAACCTATAACCACTCACTCTCCGCACCAACTGACACTTTCCAACTGCTTTTTCCTGCTCCTTCTCCCCTAGCCAGAACCTTCTAGACCCAGCTGATGCCACTGCCCGTGCGCTATTGTTGACCTGTTGCCTAGGAACTCCTCCCATGCGCCAGCCACCAAAGCCTGCCCAGTAACAGCCCTGAACCACCAATTAAAATAGGTCCTTGAACCACCAATTAAAATAGGTTTTCCAAGGCAACAATTAACCATTATGGGGGTGCCCCAGAGGAACTTAATCTGGCATGTTGTTTATAATATGTTGTCTGTCTGCTTCCATTATCTCTGGAGTGCCGGAGTAAGTTCTGGGCTCATTTGGCCACTGTCGCCATACCACACTCCAGTTCCTATTGTCACTTAGTGTTACATAGCCCTTTTGCTCTAGTGAAGTGTACCGCCATGCTTACTAGCTGGCGCTATGTTATCTATTTACCCCCCTCAAGTTATGAGCCGCCGTGCTCCCGGTGTGTTCGTCAATATACATGGCACCCTGTTTTCACATATTAGACTCATTTAAGGCCCATTGACACACACTTGTTTCATATTGTGTATCTGGTGTTATACCCAGCCTGTTGTTCCCATGCCAGTTGATTGATATATTCATCACTGTGGGGAACTGTTACACTTAATAAACATGTTACTGTGGGGAGTTGCTGATGAACTCCCTTATCAGGGTCTCTGCTGGTTTTCCGTTCTGTAGTGCGAGCTGTCACCTACACAGAACTCCTGTTCTGTTTCTATTGTTGGTGTCCGATGTATTCATCCCATTAATCCTATCATCATTGTTCTCCTGTTAATGTCCTCTCCTCCTCTTAATCTCTCCTCTTATGTAGAGTGCTGCCATGCACCTTTTTGCATCTAGTGCACCCCCCCCCCATGAAGTATGCCGCCGTGCACCATGTGGGTTGCCAGATTACTACATGGCACTGTGTTATCCTTTTACCCCCCCCAGCATATGTTGTGCCGCCGTGCACCCTATGTGTTTCATCAGTATACAAGGCACCCTGCTTTTACGTAGCATTGGCCCATTTGAGGCCCATTCACCCATACTTGTTGCGTGTTGTGGGCCTGGTGTCATGTCTAGCTTTATTAACTGTATTCAGCTCTGTGGGCAACTGTTACACTTATTGTACATGTTGTTATGGGGAGAGTTACCCGCTCTGGTATGCATGCTGCCACATCTCAGATGTGCAGTTATTTTGCTGTCACCGTACAGCACCTTGCTCTTTGTGCTACTGCATATGTGTCTTATCCTCTCACTCACCACCCTTGTTACCCGCAGCCTCTCAGTTTTCCTGGCCGCAAAGCGTTGTGATGTTCTGGAACTTTGTTTACACAGGTTGCTTAGCAACCTTACTATGGAATAGTGCCTGTCAGGTTTGAAGATGAGCGTGGTGTCAGTGACGGGACAGTTAGTTACCCGCTCCACGCACCGTCTTGCAATTGGCTGTGGTCACTATTTATTTTCCCATCAGCTGCTTGCCTGTTGCAGCCTTCTTATTAGACGTTTGGACTCCCCTTATGATGGTGTAACCTCCCACACCGACAGCTGCCGGGAACCTTCTCATGCCAGTCGGGACTTGTAAGACTTTTGCCTACTGTGATTCACAGGAACTTTTCTATTACTTATGTCGTTATTTGTGGCTGCCTTTCAAGTTGTTCCTGGTCACCCATACTGTTGTTGAGCTATACTTTCTCTTGGATTATTTAGTGTCCTGTCTGAGCATTTAGGATTGACCCTGGTCAATTCCTGGATTGTATATATTTTTTCTACTATTTTCCGACTTTTTCTTTGCTCTGAGGTGTTGGTAATTTTTTTACATGGTGACACCGTAATAAATTAGCATCTTTGACACTCTAATTTTTTTGTACTTTATTATTGAATGCTGGCTTCTGGTATTTTATTACCTCATTTCCTATCTATCTATCTATCTATCTATCTATCTATCTTGCCAAATATAATCAGAGAATATGAGCAACTCATCAGGTCGTCTAATTTATATGATGTTATATTTGGCATTTTTTAGCACCACGTTAAGCCCTATTGTAGAAGAATATAAAGCTTCACATATTATGCCTATTATAAGTGCATATGGTGCCCTAATAGTAATATATATGTTCCCTAATATGGGGGTTAAAAAATACTCGAAAATATCAGGCATTCTGATTGTAAAATAGCTATATATAAAATCAATATAATGGGGTAGACCCAGAACTACGTTTGCTGTACGTTTATTCGCGTAGCGTATTTTCGTGCGCGTAAATTCGTTACACTCCCCTCGGCACACCCCTTGAACGTACATATTTTGTCAAGATACGCTTTCCAAACCCTACCTTAACTTCTTC
>WWET01004746.1:103503-115980 GCA_011038615.1 Limnodynastes dumerilii | reverse complement strand
GAAATATAGTGATTGGGGTGCGCTGTGTACAGATAAATATAGTGATTGAGGTGCGCTGTGTACAGAGAAATATAGTGATTGGGGTGCGCTGTGTACAGAGAAATATAGTGTGTACAGAGAAATATAGTGATTGGGGTGCGCTGTGTACAGAGAAATATAGTGATTGGGGTGCAGGTTTTAGAAATTGGTTATAAATTTGTTGTATATTTTCCCCAATGTTGATACTTTGGGCATCACAGGAGCCATAGACAAACACTACTTTCCCTTTCTAAGGGCTTTTCAAAAAAAGTCATTTCCCCTGACAGCTTCTATCAGGCAGCAGTCCAGCCTGGTCCCGCCCATCCAGACGCAGGCCCCGCCTCCTCGCTACGGAGCCCAAGTCTATCACCTCCTGCCTTGCACCTGTTTAACCCTTCCTCTCAATCTCTGCATCATCCTCCAAGTCATCAGGTTAGATACAACACAACACTGAAATAACAGACAACAGCTTTCTGTTTGTTTTATTTTAATTCAAGGACCTCTTGCTTCTTACAAAACTGTAATTGTAGAATCAATCGCACAGTCTGCTGCCTGGGCCAATTATTTTTCAGACAACAGACTATTCAATGTTTCATTGTGTTCAAGGGAAAAAAAAATTTGTCTAATTTCCAAAACATTTGTATATTTTTTTGTTTCATAGAAAGTTTTTGCAAACAAACCCCCAATTATCAAATATAAACAAAATGAAACAACAGATGATTACATCGTATCAAAAGAGTACGAAGAGATGCTCAGCATTGTTCATGCAAGTCATGTTTTTTTCTGTGTGTTTTCTTTTTTTTTTTACACTTTTTATCATTTCATATGTATATAGTTTACATGCAAACATTAATTATGCAAGGAACGGGCATTTCAGTCCTGGTTTGGGATGCAAACAAGTAAGTGGAGGTATCATTTTGTAACGGGGCGACAGCTGGCAAAGGTGCATCATTTCAGATGGCCGCCCTACCACTTACCCCCCCAAAAAAAGAAAAGGGTGTGTCAAGCTGACAGCAAAATGGGGTCTCGGAATGCTCCTGCTGGGGTTACTGTCTCAACATGGCCAATGAATTTACCTTCTCTAGAAACACCTTAACAGTCCAATATGAGGTCACCTGTCTGTAGTTTGGTCTTTTCACCAGCCGTTTTGTAGAACTACAAGTCCCAAGCTGGAGATGACATACAGCGGTGAGACCCTGGGATTGTGTTACAGACAGAGAAAACATACATTCAATCAAAGTTCTAGGCTTGGGTATAGAAGCTTATCTTACACACAATACTGTGCACAAGCCAAACAGCAGGACACCTAGACATTTTGAAAACTACCCGCAATTCTCAAAGTACCCGCAAGATGACCAAATGGCCCACGTTTGGATAGAACTCATCTTGTCAATATGTTCAATCAACGCTTGGAAGAAAAGAAAAATAAAAGATAGTGAAAGACCTCCGTTAAGCTCAAAATACTTGTATGCAAAGGTAAAGAAGGAAGGTAGGTGAAATATGCCGGCAATTAAAAAATAGCTCTGCATAGCATAAAGCATACATCACCCAAAATATGTCAATCAGTACAGTGCCAGAGGGTCTGATTTTAAAAAGAGAGGTCCTCCAACAACAGATGGCCGTAACTAAAGTGCATGCACTGCAAAGTATAACAGGATGCCCTCCGAGGGTTGAATCACCCTGGTAATATACCATCAATCTCTAGGAGATTCAATGCTATCCTTACATCCACTCGCCTCCAGGTACAGCAGACAGCCAGGCCCTAACTTCTGTATGGTCTAAACAAGAGCTGCATTTACCCTAATGCCTCGATACAGCCCATAGGGATAGTGAGAACCAGGTGTGATAAGGGCTAGGAGACTGTGTAATCCGACTTATAAAACAACAATGTCCCAAATCCCTCGCAGGATGATTGACGTTTCCATGCTTTAAGCGCAAAATGCTTTTTGTTCATTGTCAAGTTTGTTTTATAATTTTTTTTTTATTTTTAAATAATTTTTTCTTCAAACAGCATTTTTTTCTTAAAAAAAAAAAAAGTTTTTTTTGTTTGTTTTATTTTATGTGAAATTTGTGCCTGTATTTTTCGTTCATCTAAGGGGAAACAAAAAAAAGTAGAAAAACATTTGGTCGCATTTTTTCCATAAGCCTTAAAATGGAGAGTCCGACTGACAAAAGCGTACGGTGTTGGATGAACGGCGAAATTTCTTGGCGTCTGCTGACTCACTTCTTGCATAGCCCCGATCTTGCACACAGAGTCCGACTTTGAGACAGGGCGCTTTGGATGTTTATGTAGTAGAGAAATGGCTTTCCCGTCTCTCTCTGAAATGTATTTATACACCTATAAAATCCTAGGCATGTAGTAAATTGTTGAAACTTTAATTATATTTCTTTCCATGTGTTCACAGCTTCTAAAAACTTGTATCTGATACAATTTCCTGGTGTCTCAATTTAGTTCTAGTTGGAGTTCTGTTGCAAAAATAGGGGATTACGTCGTCGGGAAAGAAAGCACAATTCCTATTATATACATCTATCCTCGTCTCTATAATACGAAAAATCCTTTAGCTTCAAATTTAAGCACTGAATTGTGTATTGTAGTCAACATACTCTTGTACACAAGCCCTTTCCAGTTTAATTATTCACATGCAGATATGTTTATAATGAAAAGATGGGGTAACTTTTCCAACACAACTGTGTCTGAGCATTCCTGACACTATACAGGGATATGTACTGATCAATAATGTCTGACACAGTTAAAAGTGATGATACATCAATGACGTAATGATAAAGATGAATGTACCAGTATATCAATGGCATGATAAAAGATGAATGTACCAGTACATCAATGACGTATGATAAGCAGTACAGGTACATAGATGACATATGACAAACTGTACCGATACATCAATGACGTGATTAATTTAAATGTACAGATACATCAATGACGAATGATACACTGTACAGATACATCTATGATGCATGACACACTGTACAGATACATCGATGACGTATGATGCACTGAACAGATACATTGATGATGTATAATAAACTGTACAGATACATTGATGATGTATGATACAGTGTACTGATACATTGATGACGTATGATACACTGTACAGATACATTGATGATGTATGATACACTGTACAGATACATTGATGATGTATGATACACTGTACAGATACAGTGATGATATATGATAAAGTTAAGTGTATTTATACATCAATGACTTTAATCCAGTCATATGTACTGATACGTCAATGACATATAATACAGTTAAATGTACCGATATATCAATGCCATGAAATGAATGCATTCTAGAAGCTCCGCTCTATTTACAATACAAATACGTTTTTATAAACATCTTTTCCCCAGCACTAACAGCCAGAGTCCCACCAGGACAGAGAGGAATGTTAGGCAGAACCGATCCAAAAACATTATAAAAATAAGTGGGTCGGTCGCCATGAAAGTAGTCTGATATCCATGTTGCCTATATAATTCAAGCCTCAAGCCGGTATATGTTCTAGAAAAGAAAACACTAAGGAGAGTGCCCTCTCAGCATAAATAAACATTGAGCATTGCAGAACCCAATGGATCTCTCTATATTCTATGCTACATTGCAGGTATCCATTGAGTAGACCAGGACTGTGACTGATGAACAATCCTTACATCCTGGGGGTGTCTGGCATTTGGCATTGATGGTTCGGTGAGAGTTTGTTAATACATAAGTACTGTATAATCTCTTCCTTTACAGTTTTATTAAAAAAGATAAATATATCCTGAAAGCCCATTCTCTTCTGTACAATGAAATACTAGACGGATGAAGGTAGGCGACATAACGGAAAAGCAGACGTGTATTGAAGATGTCGCTCTCGCAGAAGACCGTTATCAGTAAAATGTAGGCACTTAGCAATGGAATGATGTATGGCGACGCATTTCGTAACAATGCACTAACCAGACGCCAAGCTTGAGACGTTGTACGTGAATGGCGATCGCCCCTTTTGTGTTTTCTAATCACTGTATCCATGCCACCCACCGACAGTCCAACCTTGTAGTATAGTATTGTGCTAGACAGAAGTCTGAAAAAAAACTTTTAAAGAACTAAAGGTCACATGGTGTCAATGACGAGAGCTACAACACATCCTCAGACCAACAAGGTCGTTACTCCTGCAAAAATACACGGCAGATCGTCCCAGGGAACAAGCTACAGGACGGGTCAACGGCTCTAACGTCTGCTAACTTACAACGTGCTCAACTTGTGTCATGTGGCTGAGACAAAACCATTTCATTTTAGCCAGACGAAAAAGCGAATTGACTGATTTGTTCCCCTGTCGACATTTTCTACTCGATACGAAATATTAGAATATCTACGGCTGCTTTTCACGTGATTTCTGAAAAAAAATGTCTTTGGAAAATCAGCTTTGCCCTTTAAAATAGATGAATATTGTTATTTAATATGCACAGAATAGATACAATGCTTATCTCTCTCTCTCTCTCTCTCTCTCTCTCTATATATATAACGTGAAGCCACCATAAATCTCTTTGTGTTGTGCTTGCCGGTTTGGATTATATGCTACATATGAAAGTGAAGGCCGCATAGCGCTATTGGATTCTTGTCTGTCCCAAGTCATAGAGTGCCTTATTGCCACAGGACAGATAAACAACTCAGGCTTTGCTGAACAGCTGAACTGGCGCATCTCTCCGCAACTTAATGCATTTGGCACTTGGGGCGTAGAAGTTGTTGCCCCAAAGATTGTATGGCACAGGAAACCATCGTAAAAATCTCCAGCTGTACTGTTCCGTGAGTGGGTGGTGGAGATCATCTCAAGCACTCCGTGCCATTAATGGAGAATGTGGATAGATTGTTATGTGATGCTCATTGCAAAGTCGTGAGCCTCAACACGTGATAGACCGATGTGAAGGCTTTGGGAACAAGCGTCCTTCAGTTAGTCATGGAGGAAATTCCCCGTACAAGCTTTAAATACAATTAAAATGGAAAACCACTAGAAAAGACACATTAGTGCAACTTCATTGAACAAATCATGTGCAAAAGACACACTAACCAATAACATGCATGCTTAGACCTGTGCATTACCAAAATCTAGGCTATGCTGCGTAGAGGAAAGGCTCATTGGTGAGTTTTAGGACAGAGAACAGAGATATGTGCCAAGAGGATTCCCCCTTCCCACCCGACCTCTACCTTTGATGCCTTGGAGGAACCTTCGACACTGAGAAATGATATTTTATAGTAGTAGCGCACATACATACACACACAACACAAACTTCCAAAGGGTTATCATAGCTTTAGATTTCCAGCAGTCGTGGCAACTGCCGATCAGGCACCACAATATCTCCCCCACCCCCCCAAAAAAAATAAAGATTATGACCGGGGCACATGTTAAACCTAAGAGGGTTTGCCTCTGAATGCCACTGTCCGTGACAATCTAGTGGTGTCTCTCGTATCAACCTAACTAGGCTTTTCCGCTAAACATGTCATGCTTGAAATCCTCACTCTCTTACAAAACAAAAGTAATGGCGAGAGCAAGAAAAAAGTTTTCCATATGGGTATAAAAAGAGAACGATGAACTGGGTCATGGCCGGTCTTGTGAATTAGACTTTCAGAGTAGACTTGTGTGTCTCCACCGATGGAGACGTTGGTTTGTGAAGAGGTGAAGGAGAGGATGGGATGGGTTGTGGTTGGTAACGTCCAGTGGATTTGTGGAAGATGATGTAGGAAGGGAAAAGGTTTCACAAACAATCCCTTTTAATCCTTTAAGTCTATATAAATAATAAAAAAAAACCTCAATACTCTGTGGTCCTAATCCTGCCGCCTTTTTTTTTATTTCTCTTTATATTTTCTATTTTCCTCGTTCTTCTTGTATTTCGATTGATTAGGCATCTGAACACTCCCAAAAAGGAAGACTGAAAATACCGATGCCAGAACCTGCTCTGGCCGACACCACTCCTTCCTCGTTTCATATCTAAATTCTCGTGCTCCCAAGATGGCCGCTTCCGATCTCCCGTAACACACTCTGATGTTGCGGCGACCTGATGCCTGATGATAAAACTCATCAGTAGTAAGACAAACAAGTGCCCCCCCTCTCCATCCCCCATGCCTGTGGCGCTTCGGCTTTCCATCCAGATAGGGGTGAGAGCGGGGACAAAGCCTTGGTCACCTTTGCTAGCACCAGTCATCCTCGTCTGCTTCGTGGTAATAACTGCGCACTCGGGGGGTGGTGCCAGGCCCAGAACTGAGCCCTAAGGTATAATGATAACCGTTTGGAACTCTGCACAGCTGGTGAGAATGGGAGGTGAGAGAAGACACATAGGAAGTCCGAGAGGAACGTCCAGAGTTGCTGGCCAAGGCTTCCTCAAAGGTTAAGGTGTCCTCAGGAAGTGGGCAGTACCGGTCAGCGTCTTGGCGTGGCCCAAGATATGGGTCAGAACCGATGCGTGTCACTGTGCAGGCCGAGGGACTCGGAGATTCGCTGTACAGCAAGGTGTTGTGCTCTGATAAACCCCGGCTCAGACGCCCAGGAGAGTAAATGGACCCCCCAAAGTGCACCGGGGAGGAGTGAGCTGTCCGGTAGGTGACACTGGGCCGGGGAGTGAGTGGAGTCTGGGGGAGCTGTCTCCGGATGACCCGGCACGGGGTGCTAGCACCTGAGCTGGTCAGACGTGGACTCCCGTTGGCCGAACCACTGCCCTAGATTGAAAGGGTGAGAAAGCACATCAAAACGGCACAACACACGATGGAAACAAGACACAGAAGGACACAGGCAAAACAGACCAAGAAATCACCACGTGGCAAGGTTCCACAGCACGTGGAACAAATAGGACCAGTCACAGGGTGGAGATGAAAGAAGACAAAGAAAATACATCAAGCAAGACACAAAAGTCACAAAACAACAAAAACAACATAAAACACAAAACAACATAAAACGCAAAACAAACACAAAACAACATAAAACAACAAACATAAAACAACAAACACAGCATAAAACAACAAACGCAGCATAAATCAACAAACATAAAACAACAAAACACAGCACAAACACAAAACAGGAGGCAAACAAGAGACACAGACATCAGGTCAAAAGAGAGAGATAATGGGTTCAGGAAAAGGGAGAGAAAAAGTAGAGTTTAGAGAAGCAAAAAAAGACCACAACTTGGAACTGACAGCGCTAGAAAACATGCAACGCTCCCATCAGATTAATGTCTGAAATCCATCATCACTGAAATGTTTTGTGTTCTATATATAAGAGTGATAGCAGAAAGACTGGAAATATTTATTAAACCTTATTCTGTATAAGAAGGGTGTATTACATCGCCTCCTGCATCATGCTTATAGTAAGGGCTGTATGTATTCTCTCAGTCAGTCATGAAACATGGAATGGATGAGCACTTCAGACATTAAGCATGTTTTACCATCTCGTACTTCACAGCATGACATGCACAAATGCCCTAATCCCTTTTGCCAGAACATTGGAAAGACGCGCGTTTCGCAAAGAAACACTCAGAGGATAATTACAGACATCCACAAAATACTAACACGCTAAAATAGAGGCCTGACCGAGAGCAGGTACATGGAAAACATTATATGACATTTAACCAAGACTAAATATATAGCGTCATACGGTGAAAAAACATTGGTCAACTACAATTAAACTACATTTAGACTTGATGCAAACACAATAGTTTTGTTTTTCATCTTTACAGTGTGCAATTACACCCAACACTTAATGAGCCCCATTTTACTGTGCATTTTGTGGTATGTGCTGCCCCCTGCTGGTCACGCAGTGTCAGTCCAAGTCTCTGTTGGCCAGACTCACCTGTCTGTGTGTTGTATGATCCTGTACGGAGCTGGGCGATGGTGCCCTGCTGTGATCGGAATGGCGCGGGTGGCCTGAATCGCGGCTGCCATAACGGTCGCATGAGTAAAATCGCTGTTTCTCCGTTGACGATGGAGGCTGCTGTTTGCGTTCTTGGGATCGCCCCCTTTCTTGTCTCCTCTCTCTGGGAACGGCTTCTACTGCAAGGAACCAGAGATGTGTTGGCAAAGGACTATGGGTAAAATAACCAGTAGCTACTTCCTAAGCTATAACAGGCAACATCATTTACCCAGCTGATTGGCTAAACAGTGCAAGTAAGTACCATTGCATGGGATCACAACACACAAGCCGCTGCAGGGGAGTAGCTGAGCTGCGGCGGCTTGTGTGTTCAGCATGACGGTGACTGAGCAGCCAAAATGCCCCAGGCCAGTTTAGTTTCCCTCCTTTCCTCAAATGAATGCAAAAGTCTTTAATAATTAAATGCAATAAGAGCAGGTTACCAATGTCCTCGCTGTGCGGGGACCTCTCGATGGATTTCTGCTTCCTTTCCTTGCGCCGGTGGCATCGGTGGTGATGCTGGTGGCTGCGCTCATGTGGCACCTTCTCCAATGAGTATTCATATAGTTGAGGTCGCTGGGGAGGGGTCAGCGTGGAGACGGAGCGTTTCATTGGACTGGTGTCCGTTATGGGCTGCAAATCAGAGTCAAGACAACCTCAGTGATCACACACAGCTTCCAAAGGACTTACAGTCGCACCAACACAGAGGAGACGGCAAAAAAACTGATTTCCCCAGGGGTCGTCCAGCATAAAGTTACTGTCAATGCGTGGGTCAACCCAAAACTGGCCACTCCGAGCCCATGAGAAAAACACTATAATGTCATATTATATTATGTTATAAGACATAACATTATTATTATTCCGCCTCTCGCTTAACAATACTCCTGTGAATTTTAGTCTGCGCAAGAATCTACCCAGAATCCTTCAGTCTACACTGCTTACAAGTTACGATGAACGTGGAGACACTGAATTGATTCTCTTCTGCCCTCTAGCGGCCATAACTGGTAACACTGACCAAGGCTATTGATTCAGACTATCGATCAAGCCAGCAGCCTATAAATTCAGAGGTAGAAACAACTCCTGCTTATATCATTGGGCTCCTGTCTCTAATTGTGGCTTTGAGGCCTGACGTGGCCCTAAAAAATCACTAATGTTCATTAAACAGGTATTATTAATATATAAGCAAGGACTGTTATTGAATGCTTGCTCAGACGTAGTATGGAATGTTATTATAAAGGAGGAACACCCACTAGATCAACGCATAGGACTGTCGAGACTCTTAGGGGACTGACCTTGTGAAACCCTTGTGTTAGGATGTGGCACTGTGAATGCATAACAAAGGATCAGCTATCACTGCTGCTGTATTATGTCTGTGTCACATCATTTATACAGACAGTGGGGGAAAAATTCATTTTCAATATTTTTTAAATAAACGTATAAAACAATTTTCTCATAGTTTTAGTGGTCATTAAACATGGAGTCATTTCTGATGTTTCTATGTAGAGAAAAGTTCCTTCATGTGTCTGATACTAACTGCAAGATCAATGGAGCAGAGGACTGAAGTCTTAGGTGCATATATAATCACTTAAGGCTGAAGCAGGTGAATGGCTGAGGATTCGGGGAGTTTGTCATTTGGCAGTGTCATTTCTACTTCAATAAAGTTGCTGAACTTTTGAACTTTCTTTATTTAGCAAACTACACCTCCATGATTTGCTCTAAGCAGCGCTCGAGTGTAAAGCCAATACCAAGGTCTGATAGCGCAATTTCTTATTGGCAATCGATAACAGATATCACACTCTGCAGTTACAATTGGCATGGACTATGACGGCACAGTGGTAGGTAGTGAGACAATGCACCAGGCATTTGGCGGGTAATGTAGAACACAGCGTTTTGATTGGATGATGAACACGGGTGTATCGCAATGACTGAGCTACTAGTAAAGCAGTACAGGTGACATGAAATAACAAGGCTACATACGGGCAGGTAACCGTTCCGCGGGGAAGGAGCGCGGCTCCTCGACTGATGAGAGACAGACAGGTGAAGCGTTTCCACGGAGACCAGCGGCAGACAGCACGGGGATGAGGGGGGGAGGGTAGGAAAAGGAGGACAATAAGAAATCAAATAGGGACAAGGAAGGGGGGAGGGGGAACGTAAACAGGACAACAAAAGCGACACAAAGACCATCGGAAGTCGGAGCCAAACACAGGTGGGGTGAGAATGGGGTGACGATGGGGGCAGGGGGTGTACAAAAAAGGAAAAGACACAAGTCAGCAACAGGTACATAGGAATTACATACAGATTCACTGTGGATTCCTGAGGTTTATATCATCATTATATCCCCAAGGGATCGTCAGCTGGGACTAGTGTTACAACCGCCACTAGGGGGCGCTATTACCCTCTCTCCTGTACACAAGCAGCGGAGGACCATGCTGCAGGTCATGTGACCTCTCTGAGATGTAAGGGACACAGGAGCGGATCCTGAATTAAGAACGATGGGTTGAGGAACAGCCGTGTGTGTGTATCTGGTCTACACGTGGTATCATGGCGGACGGGGGGGGATCAAGGCTTGGCCAAGCCCTTACGCACGACCCCGCCTCCTTTCACATGGATTTTACATTTGATGTGTCACATTTAAGGTAGTGCTCAGAGCATGTAAGGTCCGTCCGTGCCAGGAGAATGCACTACACTCGCACGCACTATAGGTTTGCACTTAATTCAGGATCCAATGAGCCTCATCCCTGGGTCATGTGACTGGTTACCTGGAGGTAAAGGGTAAATATTTCATCTATTTCTATAAAACGACTATAACTTGACCTTCTCACCCCCTCTGATGTATAACGAATGCTGGGAATAATCCTCGCTGCCCTCTCCTTCCTCTGAAGTGACCATAAAACCACTAAATCCCATGAAGCGAAACGCGTTGTTGAACAACAGATAGAGGACCGCCTCCCTTCCTAGACTGAGTGGGTAGTAACCCCCCCCCACTGTCCTCGCCAAGTATGACCTCTTACAGTGGATCGGATCCAGAATTGCGTGCGTACTCTGTGCGTACATTCTGCGCAAGTACGAACATGGCCGTTATGCATCGGAAAGTGCTACAAAAGATTTTCAATGACGACAACTGACCCAGTATGACGGTCGGCTGTGCGTCTTGACCTTTCTCATGGTTGGGGGGAGGGGGCTGTATTCAAATGGTACTGTAAGGGCTTTGCTAAGCCCCTACGTACGATCCTCACATCGGCGTGTGTGCGCAAAAGTTACGGTAGGATTCTGGCCGCGGAAGCTCTGCAACTGCGAGGAAAGTGAAGTAGACTCGCACACACGCAATCAAGGATGACCCTCTACGTACGGAACCTTCCGCTGCGGAGACTTCTAGACGCATTGGATCCGATCCAGTGTTACCACCTTCATCATTCTGGATCTTGGTGACACTGCGGATAATTTACATGCACAATATACAGCACTTAGCGGTGACAAGGAAACACGTGCTTGGCTTACGTGAGCGTCTGCGGCAAGTCGAGGCATAGACATGGCCCGTCCCTGGTTCTCCAGTCCGGTAGGATGGTCGGCGCCATTAGAGAGACTTTGTCCAATCTCTTTCATCTCTACAGACTGTAACAGACAGATCTCCAGTTACAGAAATGTATCGGCTCTGACACTGATCATGACTCCAATAAACACCTCGTTCCTCCACCTCATTGCCCAAATCTACTCCCAATATCTGCAGTGTCTGACCAAACATACGTGTCTGTCAACCCCTAATTGTCTGTGGCGCCTACAGTGTTTCCTTTCTACACAGGGTAACGGGGACTTGGCTATTTTGGGGGGATTTCGACATGAGCAATGAAGACGGACGTGCCTGCTTGGTCTGCCACTGGGCGTGAATCTCCTCCGAGTGTCCCCTCTGGAAGGCCGTGCTCCGAGGAGTAGAGAACGGGTCTTGAACCGGCTGCGTCCCCCATGAACTTGACTCTCGAATTCCGGTGTCTTGATTGGGCCTGCAAAACAGACAGGGCGGACAGACATTGCTGCAACGTTTAAGCCCATAGATTGGGGGAAACAAGCAGAAGATCCAGAGATCAATGCATCTAATTATCCATTTGTACTTGGATACATTCCACCCATTGCTAGAGGTACCACAATCCAGGGGAGGTTAGAGACGAGACGAGGTTAGTCATAATGGACTGTATTCACAGTAAAGAGTGATCTGCACCTTATACTCACTCGTCCTGCCTTGAATCCGCCTCCTGTTTTTAGGTACCTAATGGAATTTACAAGTGCCGAAGGGCTACCTTATCTTACCGTGCTTGGTTTCATTCTTAAGCCTCCGCCCTCCCCGGTTAATCTAAATCCTCCCCCTTCTACCTTCAAGGTTATGACAAGTGCATATAAGAGAATACTCATAGCTCTGCTCCCCCTCCTTATATACATACACAGTATGAACACAGACTCAAAAGAAGTGAGACGTAACACACAGATGGAAAGAACTCTGGCATTGTGTGGGATCAGAGATGAATTTTGTGGGGTCAACACAGAGAAGATTGCTTATATGTAATGATAAAGGGCTTACACG
>WWET01004746.1:76648-103477 GCA_011038615.1 Limnodynastes dumerilii | reverse complement strand
GCCACCGTTGTTGAGTGATGCTGAGCTCTTCTGGCGTATGAACATCTTGGTGTTGCCAAACGGTGCAGGAAGATTTTGTTCCAGAGTTGCTTTTAGAGGCTGGAATAGGGAGACCGTCCCAGTCTGTAACACAGAGCACGTAACGTGAGAAGAGCATGAGCTGGACTGAATGTCTAGACCACGGCAGTGAGAGCACCAGGCTCCACGGCACAACTGATTAATGTCTAACATTACAGGTTATTATGGAAGGGGCTGGGGTGATGGCCATTATGAGTGTCCTGAAGCATGGTCCTGGTTAGGACGATTTGAAACCTTCAATATAGGCCAATAATATCTAGGTGTTATACAATAATACTGAATAGCACTGAGGAGATGACTAAGGACTCAGGTCTGAAGCCACATTAATGCTTTTGGAGTTTGGGTAAAAGAAAGAACTTGATTTTGTGGCTTTTTATTTCTTGATTTGGTGATTTCTAGATATTGGGAGGAATTTTTACCAATTAATTCAGAGGAATAGGGTTAAGTATCAGCCAAACCCTAACGCATGTCACAAGCTGATCCATCTGCTTACTGAAGAGCCACCAAGAACAGCGACATTGTTTTATGGTACAGAACATGTGTAGACAAGTTCACCAAGATTTGGCAACTTGGGCCAAGCGCTTGGATCCCTTAGAGCTGGCCTGGCCGACGTGGTGTGACTATCCAGGTGTTCTGAAACTACAAGGCCATGCGTGCTTTGTCAGGTATTAGCTCTGCCTACGCTGTTAGCATGCTGGGTGTCGTAGCTTCACACCTGGAGAGTCACAGGTTGGTCCGGCCTGACTGAAGGGAACAATGTAGGCTGGTAGTTTTGTGAGAAGGTGATGTCACACAGCCACACATTTTTAATCTTCTAGAATCTAGATTATCGACCACGATAGATTATGGACCAATCCATTTTAATTGCATCAATATCCGGGACTGCAGCATATTGAGAAGACCCAGAAAACTCTGGTCAAGGTGCCACATGAGACATATTTATTTGTCGGTTCTACATTTCTTACATAACTTTAATGTCATTTTGTACATTTTTATCCATTCCCTTGATTGTGCCCCCAATATTTGTCTGCTACCTGAGATAACACCCCCGGCTGCTGGTGGGACTGGTCACGGTTGTTCTTATTCTGCTTGTAGAAGTCGAAGATCATCAGGGCGGCGTAGACTTTTCCAACAGTCATTTCATCCGCTGCCAAAGAAAAGACCGGGATGAATCAAATAGTCCCTCACCCCACACCCTTCCCATAGTCCTCTCTGACACAATTCATGGACAAGGTCAGAGACTACAGTGGCGCCATCTTACGTTTATGTGGAGGCACAAGTAAATCCAGGGTTTTCTGCGAGAGGTTGGGCCACACCGATGATATTTCCTTTCGAAGCTCAGCATCACTTTCATGTTGTTTTATCCCCGCTGGAAGTAGAGGAATTGAGCCACATTTTAGGTTCGTTGAGCATTAGTGAGTGAACGTTTGCAGAAATCTTGGTCAACGCTATACCGCACCATTTGTCTATGGGGCTTGTATAAATGCCTGTGGGTCCGTTACTGGGAAAAACTGCCGTTGTTACATGGGCCCAGATCCAGAACTACGCTTCTGTGCGAATTTACGCCTGGCGGACACGTAAAAACACGATTTTGTATGTACTGCGCATGCACACGACAGATGATACGCTACGTAACGTAATTCTGAGCGTATGGGCCATTCACATATTAGTTGCGTAAATTCATACGTGTGGGCGTGCCGACTTTATGTGTGCAAAAAGTACGTCTAAAATACGCAATGTAGGCGGTGGTTTTCATGTAAAGTGTACGGTATAGGCGTGCTTAGCTGCGTAAGTCCGTATTGCCCATCCGTACGTGTGCGGACGACAGTGGTTACGCGACCAAAAGTTAAGGGAGGGTTTGGAAAGCGGAAAGCGGTGAAAGTACGTACATTTAAGGGGTGTGTCTAGGGGAGTGTATAGAAGGTACGCACGCGTAAATACGCTACGCTAGTACATGGATTGCAAGCGGAGTTCTGGATCTACCCCATGGTTCTTAAGAAGACCCTTCCCCCAATTCTGTGTCCTCAACTAAATATTTTTACCCAACAGTCTTAATGATGGTTAAAGGTCTCACAATCTCTATTCAGCTGGCATTTAGCTTCCACGTGTATGGATTCTACTTGGATGCCAATTATTTAGACACTTACATCCAAAACTAAGATCATTACACTTTACAAATAGGACAGCTTGTGATCTAGTTGCAGACCTGCAACATGACCCATTCCGTCAGGTACACAAAACTCCGCTCCTGAGCATCCAACTGTCACTTACCTGGTTCTAACGAAATAACCGATGTTTGAAAAACATTTTTTCTCTTCAACACAGGTGGTTAGCATAGTAATGGACAGCTGGACACTCAGAAGCAGAGTATGTGGTACCTAGAGGAATGGGTCATGTTGGAGGGTCTGAGGCTTTCTTGTAGACCCAGTTTTTAGGCACCATGCCCGGCCATAACTAAAGCACTAACCTGAAGATAGCTTAATGTCCAGTGCAGTCCGGATTAAAGCCATCAAGGTGGACGTGAAGTGAACGGTGAGGTCTGTGTCGGAGATGGGCATATTCATCCTAACAAGGCGCTGTGGACAGATGCAGACTGTTATGGAGCCTGCCACCAATGTTTCATAGCATGCTGATGCCATTGCGTATGGAGCCACAAGCCGTGGTCCCAACCAGTCATCCCGGTGACATATCTTTTACTCTGATACACTTAACTGACTTTATTATTTATCATGTATTGTGTAAACGCACTATTCATTAAACAATGCTGTCTTTACTGCCTAGAGAGTGTTCAAACATCATGGCTAAAACAAAAAGCATTTGACAATTAGCTGGGGTGCCTTGACTACAAGTAGGCTGTGGGGGGCGCTATGTGTCTTCTTACATATGAAAAATGATCTCTGTACAACCCAGTTATAGGTTTTCCACTATATGTGATTTAGAAAATGTAATATAAATTTGTATTTATTATAATTTTTTTGTCTATTCTGTGGTGGTTGAGTGGTTGAGTCACAGACTTGCTGTCTCCACACTAGCTGTACACATTTTTGACATGCATCTTGGAAGAAGAGAAGAGTAGTAGAGTTAGCAGCCATTCAACACTTGACGGTTCCCCATAAATTCCGTTCCTAGTCAGAACTCTTTAAGAATTCTTACAGTCAAAGCTGGTAGAAAATTCAGTCATTAACGTGTTTTGGTTTCAACAAGGTTCTCGCATGAGGAACCAAGAGGATGGTGAACCGAGGTGGGCCTACAGGATGAGAGCGCATTAAGGGAACAGTCAAGTTACACATGGAGAGAATAAGGACTGACGTTTAGCCTCAGTTGATGAACAAGTGGAACAAATGGTCTGTGAGTAACCCAGGTTTATCCATCTGCGTTTCATGGAGGCTGCCATTTTGTGAGCTGAACCCATATTCACAAGAACACAAGTAGGAACCACTGGATTACTCATGAATATTGGGTTCATTTTTAAAATAGCTGCTTGCAATGGTTAATAAGTTCGGTTCCATGATCTTGGTGGTTGGATAGGCTGATGATTAACTCCGCAACCCACGATCCACCCTGATAGAGGAAACACCATGGTGGTCTGGTTGTACTGGAACCATCTACTTCTGAATGTGGGGTTTTCTTGACAATACCCATTTGACCATCTAATAAACTGAGGCTAATGAGAGTCAAAGGGTGTTAAAGAGCACAAAGATAGAGTTTCATAGGACAAAAACAAAAACATGCAACAAGACATGCAAAGGAAATATGCTAGACTAGAAACGGGTCTATCTACTTGTACAGAAGAGCGTGGGGGGTGGTGAAGAAAAGAATGGACAGTCTTAGACTTCAGGAATGGGATTGTGGAGAGGGAAGAACTCTTGACAAGAGTTGAGAGACCACCATGAAAGGTTTGTATTATAACTTAGATGCTTGTAGCGTCTGGCAGGCCTTGAACCAGGACAGCTGAGCAGATACTTGTTAAATCTTGTGTTAAGCATCTCCACACAAACCACTGGTTAAACAGAAGAGGGAGAGAGTGGAGGTAGGCAGTAGAAGGAGAAGGGTTCACAGGGAGAGATACACAGCACGTTACGGGCACAGTACAGAAACAGGAGAAGGCTGGAGACCAGCGAATGACTGGCAGAGGGCGACACATCTCTTCTACCTTATATGCCACACGTGCAGGGCATTTCTTCCCCAGGCCAAGGGGAGGGGGCATGTGTCTCAGCATCTCATACATGTCAGTGTAACCGATGCGGCCGCTGCAGCAACGGGAAGGAGGAGGCGTAGGTGGAGTGGTGGGTTACAAAGGATGGACACACAAGAGGTGGGAAGGGTGGAGACATCATGGCAGGCGATGATTGAGAAGCCAGGAGATGAGGGCAACACAAATGAAGGAACCAACACAAGAGGAGATTGGGTGGAAATGAAACCAAGATACAGGAGAAGAAGGAGAGTCCAGGAGGGTGGCGGTATTGACAATGACAGTGATGGACAAGAAGAGAGAGAGAGAGAGAGAGAGAGAGAGAGAGAGAGAGAAAGAGAGAGACAAGAAGGAAGATAATAGGAAATTTAACATTAAGGGGGAACAATAGCATTGGTAACAAAACAAACCACAGGGGCACAATTGAAGCATGGTAGAGACAGAGGAGATGGAGGCCAAGCATGGGGTGGAAGATGGGAGGGAAACAAAAAAACATATCTAATTAGCCAGATACCGTACAGTCATGGATGCACAGGTATGTTTTTTGTACCATTCAGGGGAGCAGACGTTAGTCGGGTGGGGTCAGGATGGGCACTGTTTGCTTTCTGTTCAAACCCTTCTCACTGAGACGGATGTTCAGCGCCCAGGGTCGAGCAGAGAGGGTACAGGGCGACATTGCCATGTCTCTTGCCCTGACCAGAGCGGAGGGGAGGAAGGGGGCGGGCTCCAATATAGACCCTTCAATGACAAGCACATGGCATTCCCCTGCGGCATTGAAGGAAACCTCTTGACCATCATGCTTGGAGAAGGGGTCAGGCAGCCTCACTAAGGAGAGCGGCAGCTACAAAATACCATTCAACCCCCCCCCTCCCCATCCCATCCCTCCCATCACACCCACCCGAACCAGCTAATTCCCAGCACACGCCAGTCGGCCGCCTCTCCGGTGAAGCTGCCTGTGCCCCTTGTCGGCAGGGGGGTGAAGCATGATGAGGTGGCAGAGGGTGGAGCTGGCCTCGCGTTCCCATGCAGGCGCAGCCTCCCCAGGATTCCATCAGACCCCTTGCCCCTTTTTGGCATGGATGAAAACTGGCTTTTGGTTGCAAACCTTGTATGCCACCCGAGATGGGCAGCGCTTTCCCAGCCCCAGCGGAGGGGCAATAACACGCAATAAATTGTACATATCCTTATAGTGAATTCGGCAACTGGAAAAAGAACAGTACAGTGTATCAAGGACACAAAAACACCTTCTACCTGTCCAGAATAGAGACAGACATGATAAACATAGGGGGTATAGGGTGCGGGGCACAGGAAAAGGGTTTCTACAGCCGCACCCCTCAGTGTCCCCACAAAACCGCTTTGTGACCTGGTTTTGTGCTTTTCAAATCTTATGTAATAATAATAATAATAATAATGAACTGAATGCAGATTTACAACTAAGCTCCAAGCGCATCGACGGTGAGATTCAATGCCGGAACCTGGCTGTATCCAGAATTCCGTGTGGGTGAGATAAGGCCCCTCCTCTCTTCCAACAGAAGACCCTACCATAAGACTGCGCCGCCCTTGTGTAATATGGAGGCATTGCAGAAATCTGGAAACTACGGAGCACGATCAGGATGCCCTCAATATACTCTTATTTGACCTCCCCCATCCTATGTCTGCACCCGCACAGCCTTTCCAAATGCTCCCAGTACGGAATTCTGCAGGATCTAGAGCTGTGCTGAGAATGCGGCGCACCGGGAAAAGTCCCTTTTGCGGATGTATGTATCCAATAATATGAACTACTAATTATGGACAGGATCCTAACATCCCCTTTGTTTGCAATCGGATCCCGGACCATCGAATGGGTGCGATTGAACTGTTAACCACTCCCTTTGCGCAGTCTGACATCCGATTATCTTTTTGTCTGTTTACTATTGTAATGAAGATACATAGAAGTATACCTACTGCAACTGTCGTGTAATAATTAGCGCGTCACTGCAATGTAATAAGCACGTTGTACATTTTACTCCTTGATAAAACCTCAGACAGACATTACTAATATTTCTGAGTGAAAGAGTCCACCAAAAGTCATATAGTTTATTTCTTTAGGCTGTTTTCCATTCATTTGAATATGGAATTACCATGGCAACCTCAATCACATGTTGAACAGAGGGGCTTTGGAATGTCCCTTTGAGCTCTATCTTCTCAGTGACATCGTCAGTTCAGCTTCCCCTTTGTAATAAACCAGTCAGTGCTATGAACCTGTCAGTCAGTTCAGATTGCCTTTCAGAGAGATTTTGGAAAAGAAATATATGTGCTCTACATTTTTCTGACTCTATGAGGGATGGGAGTCTGTTCTATAAATGACTATATAATCATATAAAACATATGGACATACCAGGCAGCTGGGTCATACTCCGCCCAGACACGAATGAATTCATCCAGGTGATGAGGACCCAGAATGGAGGAGTCTCGCGTTAGGTATTCAAAATTATCCATGATGACAGCCACAAAAAGATTAAGCATCTACTCGGGAGAAAACAAGACAGGTAGAAATAATATATCAGAGATCTGAGTGAGTAAAATCACAGAGGACATAACAAGGTCAACAGATAAAGGGCTGGATTCACAACCCCGTTTTTTTTTACATACGTCCCTAATTTTCGGAATTTAGCTACTACGCATAACTATTTTATGTAGATTGTGTAAAGACCGCAGTCTACACAACGAAACGCTATGTAGATAGCAAAAAATAGTTACTACGCCTGCGTGGTAGCTAGATTCCGAAAATTATGGAAGTATGTAAAAAAAAAACCGGGGTTGTGAATCCAGCCCAAACTCTACAAAAACAGAATATCAAATAACAAATGACAAAACGCAACACAAAATTACAACCAAATGACATAAAAGCAACACAAAATCACTACCAAATCACAAAGAGCAACAAAAAATGATCACCAAATCACAAAAAGCAACATAAAATAACACAGAGGAAAAACCGAAACTGAGCAACAAAGAATTCCAGGCAAAAAAAACCCAAAAACATTTATATCCAATAGAAAAAATAATAATGGGCAGGAAAAGTGCTGAAACATAACTGACCTAACTGCAGATAAATAAATAAATACATTAATAAACGCAGCGGCATACGGGTAAGGGGTAGTTTAACAAGTCCAAAAAGTTCCACCGTTGTAGTGTCTTAAATAGATGAATAAAACTCGTAGTTAAAAACTCGATCGTTGTTTGCTGTTTTGGACGTCCCAGCGTGACGAGTCACTGACCTGCATATTTACCATCTTTATTCACTGGGGTATGGACGCTGCAGTTGGATTTTATACCTGATTTATGTATATGTCTATTGTTTTGTTATTTGCAGTTTTTTACTGAATAGTAAACTTATTATATATAGCAACATTGATTCTTTCTCTGATTAATCATATGCTGAGATTTACATATGAAGAAAATTAAGAATATTTCTAATCCTATGTTGTCTCCCTTTTCTTCGTTCATATGATGGATATTATGAATGTTATGGAGGCTACGAGTTTTTATTCATCCATTTAAGACACTACAACGGTGGAACTTTTTGGACTTGTTAAACTACCCCTTACCTGTATGCCGCTGCGTTTATTTATGTATTTATTTATTTATCTGCAGTTAGGTCAGTTATGTTTTAAGGTTTAATATTTACACACACCTTCAGCGCTTTTCCTGCCCATTATTATTTTTTTCTATTTTATTGCTCATAACCAAATGATTGGGACCCTTTTTATGGACAGGGGCTGGTGCAGGAGGTAAATTAGCCCTTTTAAAGGGACAGTATCTTTTACTTTCTATTTGAACATTTATATCCAAATAACAAGCTACAATAACCAAACGATAATGTGTAATATAACAAATAACTATCGGCTAACTAAAGATGCAGAAAAATTCCCTTAAGGTAAGGGGCGTGTGGAGCGTCACAGTCTTTGCTTGGTCAGATGCCACACACCTCCAACCTTTATTGCTAATGCCCCATATAACCATGTTGTGCCTATGAACTCACCAGGAAAGAGCACAGGAAGATAAAGGAGACAAAATAAAAATAGGCAAAGTCGCTGCCGCATTGATCTCTGGTGTTGCCGGAGCGAGGGTCACATGGTCTGTTGCTGAGGCAGGAGAGCATGATTTCATGCCAGCCCTCACCTGTGGCGCTCCTAAAAGGAAGGGGTGGCATAAACGCAATAAATGGCACATACCGTACACAAAAACATCACACTGCACCTTAAAAGACAGAACTTTTATCACAATGTAATATGGGAGAGTGCATTTACCTAAACAGCAGCATCAGGGCTTGGAAAAAAGTGCGAAAGTTATTGTGTCTGTTGATCGCACTGTCGTCCACCAATGCAATGTTCCCAAACACCTGAAAACATAAAACATACGATATATGGAATATTGATAGAACAAGGTAAGACTTGGGAAACCTCCATCCAACAGGCCTGCTGTCCTGAGAGCAATCCAAGCATCAGGACACGGCTACAACAAAATGGTGGAGTTGTTGCAGGGATTGAATTTGTGTCCCCCTGAACGGTCACAGAACTCTCTGGAACATGTAGCTGACTCACTCACTCACTCATGGCTTTGTGTCTCTGAAACGTCGCTGGTTTCTAGGGAAGTGGTAGGACGCATTTACAGAACTAGTCATACACACAAAATGGCTGAATAGACGTCAAGTCCAATTTAATAGATGGACGTGATTGACTGGAACGGTCTTATTTCCCCTATTTCCATACAGGGGACCTTCCGACAATGAAACATGCAGACCTGGGAGACATTAAGGCCCAATTCCCACCCACATTGTGCCCAAAACACCCACATTTGGGTGGAAATCTCTCCAGGCAGGCTGAATAGAGCGGATATTGACATTGTTTCTTACCTGCATCCCAATGATAGCATAGATGAAGAACAACATGGCGATAAGGAGACAGACGTATGGCAGGGCCTGCGGACAGAGAGGAAATATTCTCATGAAGCCACCACTTTTCTATAACCTATTATAATAGTTTCATAGAGGCCCTATAGCGGAGTGATCTGTACAACTGGCCAATCACAGAACTGAATATAGACTTCAGACTTTCCCCTTCTGCTTCTTAGGTGTGAATCCAGTCCATTATCTTTATAGTGGAGCAATGGGTTTTTGACATAGGAGCAATTCAATTATAACTAAAGGAACGCGTTTCGGGCACAGGAAGTAGAGGGTACAAACCTTGAATGATTGTACGAAGGTCCAGAGAAGAATTCGGATGGTGTAACCTTGACGTAGAAGTTTAATCAAACGAGCAGCTCGAAAGAGACGCAAGAAGCTCAAATTGATGAAATTTTCCTGGATCGGAAGCAGAGATTTTCATATTGGTTATCCAGTCCACCCAACAACAAGATGGGTCACAAATTCCCTGTGAGTCCCATCTGATCCAGATAAGTCTACTCCACCTTCCTCCATCCCCTTCTCCAGCTAACATACTAAACTTGTCACTTGCTTGTACTTCAATATCAGACAATGGGGCAGATCCAGAACAACGTTTCCGTGCGTATTTACGCCTGGCGGAGACGGCGATTTTGTATGTACTGAGCATGCGCACGACAGATGATACGCTACGTAACGTAACTCTGAGCGTAAAGGCCTTTCACGTATAAGTAGCGTAAATTTGTTCGAGGGGGCGCGCCAATTTTACGTTAGTGGAAAGTACGCTTAAATGACGCAATGTAGGCGGGGGCTTGCATTTAAATCGTACAGTATGGGCGTGCTTAGAGGCGTAACTATGCGCTGCCTATACTTACGCGTGCGGACATGAGCGGTTACGCTGGCAAAAGTTAAGGTAGGGTTTAGAAAGCGTAAAGCGGCCAAAGTGCGTACATGTAGGGGGAGTGTATAGAAGGTACATGCAGGGGGAGTGTATAGAAGGTACATGCAGGGGGAGTGTCTAGGGGAGTGTATAGAAGGTACATGCAGGGGGAGTGTCTAGGGGAGTGTATAGAAGGTACGCAGGTGTAAATACGCTACGATAGTAAATGGATTGCAAGTGGAGTTCTGGATCTACCCCAATGTCATTGAGATCCAGTCACATGCAAACTGCCTGACCCAATACATCTGCTGGTGGTCTAAATATGCTGGAAGGAAAGTGAGCCACTGAATCATCCTCCAGAGAGGTATTATCGTCATCGTACTCTTGTGGTTGAACCAGGACTAGATCTAGAAGAAGATCTTCTTTTTGTTAATATTTTATATTCTACTACTTCATTCCCTCTGTTTCCACACAGCCATATACACAAGATCCCCTGTCCGGGCCTCCAGGCGACTTACCCACTCAGCCACTTCAGCTGAGTGATGAAAGCACAAGCAAGCACAGGATAATAATCTGACGGATAAACAAGAGGGTGATCGCATGGATGCAAAGACAGACAGAGACAGTGCAAGGGACAGTAACAAAGATAATAAAAAAGCTTTATTGTGAGGATGCAGGGAAACTGAGAAAGACGTCAGGGAAAGGGACGAGCGCTATCAATAACTCTCATTATTAGACCTGTTATGAAAGCATTGCAATGGGAATTAAAACACTTAAAAACCAATTAGTCTTGCAGAAGATATATCATTTAGATGGGAATAAGACTTTCCCTGATAACAAAAGACCAGAATCAGTATAACGCTAATATTCACAAAAAGGAAAAAAAAAAAGTGGCAGCAATCCACAGCAGCCAATCAGATCTTTTGCTCACAGTTTGGAATCATAAGTAGGATCTGATTGGCTGCCTTACATTCTGGAATCATGGCTAGAATTTGATTGGCTGTCACAGACTGGAAAACTTTTTGCGGTTACCTGTAGACAAATGTCTGTGGAGAGACTCTAGCAGGGGCGTAACTATAGGGGGTGCCAGGGGTGTGGCTGGTATGGGGCCCTGAGGAGAGGGGAGGGGCCCTGCCAAGCTCCGCCTCCTTGGTGTGGGGCCCGAGCGTCACCTTGGTCTCCTGGTATGTGATCATATATATATTTTATGTTAGGTGTACTGAATATAAGATGTATTATAAGTGAACTAAAATCAGCACACGGCTGGGGAGCTTTGTAACAATTTATTGGAAAAGGAAAATATCCCATTAAACTATTCTTTTTTAGTTAATAAATTCATGCACATATATGTAAGTGAGTGTATATATATATTTCTGCATAATAATATGTTAAATAATAATAATAATAAAACAGCCCATGTCACACTATCACATCACTGAGTAAAAGTGGATTTCATTGGTTTATTTAAAGCTGCACCGTTTTGTGTGTTGCAGCTTCAGTCCAGACGATGTGCCTATGTTGAGTCACATGATCCACCCCCTTACCATTGCGCCATGCAGCGGAGACATGAGGTCACATGCAGAGGAACAGTGGTCACTGCAGACACACGTGGCTTAGACTACCTGGGAGACCACAGCACATTCTCCCCTCTGCACATACACCCTGTGCCTGTAGTCGCTGACTAACATGAGAATGCAGTGGCTTCAGTTCCTCTTCCCAGGGTAGGTGACATTCAGGATGCGAGGTGAAGGTGTGCGCTGAGCAACCCCAAAAATATCCACATAACATCAGAAAACGATCATTGTCTCTCTAGCAGCAAAAGGTGAAGTATTTGTAAGACGTGAGATGAAAGATCACTAAAATAAATGCCTATTGCAGGAAAACACACTTTCAGTGCAAGGTTCTTAGGGGCGAGAAAGAGATTAGTCTCGAAATGCGTCAGCAATGACATTCTGCTCATGCTCAGGATCCCATCAATGGTCTCCAGCATCTCATCGTTATAGATCCCCCGGGTTATAAACTGAGTGATTGTCAGACACTGAACACTATCATACCATACACCTGTGCTACGGCCTTCTTCATATTCCACATGCACAGTATCGTTATTTTGTCTATTAGTTGTTTATGTATTGTATTCCTTTTTGGACACTGTCCCCCTTTTATTACTTTTTCCTGTTTATTTATAAATGATTGTGATTTATAGATTCATATACCTTCAGCACAATTAATAATGAAGCATTAAGCTAATGATCCTAAGCCGATTGCACAATACAGTGCTCTCATGGATTATAGCGTTGCACAAATCTCATCATTAATCTCAAATACACCCATGCTCTGCTGGGGAGAGGGGTGACCCCCGGAAGGTGCTCTACTCCGGTGATGTTCAGGAGACTCTCAGAAATTTTAGGTGACCAATGCCCTAATGACTGCGATGATCACATCTTCTGAATGCTCTGCGGCAAACCGATCCCTAATTGTGCCCTAAATTGTGTAAAAGACTGGGATGCAATAAACCCCTAGGGGCAATTTCAATATCTGCAGGCAGAACTCCATGGCGGAAGCTTCCCCTTGTTCATACCGTGGCATAATGCACTGGATATAAGAACAATCACATCTTCTGTATGGTATAAAACCTCAATCTCCTACTATCAGGATATCTATATTATGTTGTAAAACAAACAGTTTTGCAAAAAAACAGAAATATTTGGTTCCAAAAGTTTATTCACAGCGCTGTTATCACAGGTAACTCTCCTGTTGTCTCAGGGATAATTGTCAGTGAGGATGATCTGACTGGTGACAAACATATAGATCCGTCCTTTCTCCTAAAGTCAGGCTTGTTTTGTACTGACATTAACCGCCGGTAAATCCACCTGACAGAGGTTTCAAAGGCTCCCGAGCCTTAAATAAATCAGCGTTGTGCAGATCTCAACAACACAAAGATGTCCTACATGTGGGTTCTTGTAGGAGCGTCTACATGACGGTGTAATCCCTTTGTATTCTAAGGCGCTAATTCGCTCATCCTTTTGCTGCTGAGAGATGTATGCATGGAACACGATCTATAGAGTAACCTCTCGTGTGATGCCTAAACAAGCGGCGCCAGACGCAGAAAATTCTCCCGATAAAATCCCCCCCATCCTCGGGATTGCTCAGCGTTGGCCTCCCCCCCCAGTAAGAGGTCTCATTCAAAACCAAGCAGGGAAACCAAAGGAAGGTGCAACAATGAAGGAAAGATTTCGTTTGGGACCAACCGTGTTCTGGGCATGACGTCATGGATGGAGTTAGTGGTGCACGGTGTCGCAGGTGATTCAACATACAAGGACGGAGGGGTTTGGGGGAATTGAGTTTTTCCGCATTGTATGTTGATTGAACGCCATGAAGCCGTGAAATGGATAAAAGAGAGATAAATGAAGATCACAAACACCGAGATATGGATGAGCACAAAAATGGTGAAGGAAATGAAAGTGGTTGAAGAAAAATATATTGATTTCGTGTTTTGCTTTTAGTGGTTGTTACAGATGATAAAACATTAAGGGGGGACGAAGGTGTGTGCGATGCGGGAGGTCACCGCTACACATCACGTCAGGGGTGAGGAAGAGCCAGCTTTTAGGTCTGATGCACATCGCATACAACTGAGTCCTCCTTAATGCCACAAAATATCCAATCACAATGGGGTAGATCCAGAACTACGCATTTCCGCGATTTTACGCGTGGCGGAGACGTAAATTCGCAGATTTGAACGCACTGCGCATGCGCACCATAGAAAATACGCACATTCACGTAGCGCCATTTAGGACGTATGGGTGATTCACGTATGTCTCACTACTTACGTGTGAACGTATGGGAGATTCAGGTATGTGTCACGTAAATACTTACGTGTGGGCGTGCCAATTTTACGTGAGTCAACAATACGTGCGATTTACGTGAAGTAGGCGGGGGTGGTACAGTATGGCCGTGCTAAGCTGCGTACGTTCACGTAGTCTGTACGTCCGTTAGCGGACGTACGCTGTTACGTGTGAAAAAGTTAAGGTAGGGTTTGGGCAGCGTATCTTGACAAATTACGTCCGTGCAAGGGGTGTGCCGAGGGGAGTGTAGCGAACTTACGTGTACGAAAATACGCTCCGCGAATAAACGTACGGCACACGTAGTTCTGGATCTACCCCAATGACCTCATCATAGCAAAGGATTAGGACTACAAGATCTAAATACAACCCCCCTGATCATGCGCGGTGCGCAAAAGCGTCTGCAATCCGACTGAAACGCGCGAATGTTGTGTAAAATTTGCATCTGACCCAGAATATTTTTTCTTTTGTAAAGTTGTAAACACAATATTGCACGTTTCATGGAGTAACGGCCCAATCAGAGCCTGCCGATTCAGACACATGCGGAGGTCTTTGTTATATGTTAATAATGTGCATTTGTTTTACTGAACACTTGTGTAAGTCTGAAGTGGAACAATCCCCGGTGATAATTACAGTTTATTATATTTAATAAGCAGAAAATCCAGACACCGGAATAGTCCCAGTGATGTTTCAGTGGATCTTTTAACAAAGCAGATTAATTTAAATTCCCTTATCGCAATATTCCCAATTACATATGACTTCACGACCAATTATGCGCTATTTATCATCGTAATTACACTGAGAAGAATGTGAAATGGGATAATATGGATCCCGCATTTGTCTGGAAAGTGATATCGCATCGGATGTATTATTAAATGATAATGACTGTCCGTGTTCACGAGAGAGGGGTGTGAACTCCCCCTGTCACTCCCCTCTCTCCCCCTGTCACTCCCCTCTCTCCCCCTGTCACTCCCCTCTCTCCCCTGTCACTCTCCTGTCTCTCCTGTCACTCTGCTCTCCCCATGTCACTCCCCTCTCTCTTGCAGAGATTTTGTGAGTTATGCATGCGTAGTAGGTTATTTCGTAAATATATGCACCTAAGAAGCTGTGGCTTGTGAATATGGTCCTAAATCACCATTAGATTGTAAATGAAAACTAGAATCTGCTCTCCCTGATGTGTGCAGGACAGTTGAAATTGTAGTAGTGTGATTTCACAAGTAAATACAATATGAAGAACATATTTTTTGTAATCTTTGGAAAACAAGTTAAACGCCTTTTATAGTTTTTTCAGATCATTTGTACTTTTCAGAATCTTTTTCTTTTTTGTGTTATTTTGGGCAAAGTACCATGATATCACAGACAGACTCAGGACATAATCCAGACTGAAGCAACGTCAATGATAAATCCCCACTTTTGACGCAGCGATATATGTTAATAATTGTTTTTTATACTAGATTGTACAATATATTCCGCAATTCTCATCCTGAATTATTTTCTCTTTCTGCTCCAGTGCTCAACAAAGACATCTCCGCCTGCAGAACATCCACCATCACGGGGACATTGAAGCGGCCGTCTCTGCAGGACGAAGAGAAGATGAAGATGAATCATCAGAAAGGATCGAACTTTAATAGTCTTCCATCCAACGTGTCCAAGATGCACCTTCAAGGATCTCCCCACTATCTCGGGGGCATGAATCTCAACGAGTATAACAATCACACGCTCACCCTAAAAAAGGACAAAAGCCAATCCTCCAAACCCATGTACATGTGTGAAGGCGACATCTTCAAAAAGTTGGACTCAGAGTTGACCAGAGCACAGGAACAGTCCATGGACCCCAACTATGTGATATTGCCCAGTAACACGGCCACACTTAGGGCCAAAGCGAAGGAGGAGACCAAGTATAGCATCAACATTGACCAGATGCCCCAGACTAGACTCATACATCTCAACATGGCCGATCCCAGCTACATGGTGAAAAGTCCGCCAAGGGAGCGGCTCGGCATGAAGTGCGCGGAACAGAGTTCACCCATGCAGAAGCACCAGCTACACCCCAGCGAGTCCCAAATACCCATCAGCCTGTGTGAAAAGGGAGAATTAGGGACGACGGGGATTGTCCCCAAGAGCGAGGCCATCTCAACGCTTTCCATGAGCTCTTTAGAGGTGAGAACAGACGGGAAGAAGATTGAATTTGGTGGCAATTGTAAAATAAGGTCACACAAAGGTCTCATTCCTCTGAGGTTACATTTCCCAACCCCACAACGTTCATGAGGAGTGCGGGAGACCCTTCAAGGGGGAAGACCCTCAAATATTCCGTCCACTTCCCTCCAGTGGCAAATGTAGCATTTTGAAAGGGGGAGGTTTTCAATTCCATTAGTACACATGGGGCCAGATTTACCAAGCTGAGGGAAAGGAAAAGTGGAGAGGTTGCCCATAGCAACCAATCAGATTCTAGCTCTCACTTTCCTATTACATACTAGAAAATGTCAGCTAGAATCTGATGGGTTGCCATGGGCAACATCTCCACTTTTCCTTTCCCGCAGCTCAGTAAATCTGGCCCTTAGACAGGTGTCTGTGAGACTTAGGGCCATATTTACTAAGCTGCAGGTTTGGAAAATTGGAGATGTTGCCATTAGCAACCAATCGGATTTTAGATGACATTCTTTAGTATGTAATAGGAGAATAAGAGCTAGAATCTGATTGGCTTCTAGTCCACTTTTCCAAACCCACAGCTTAGAAAATCTGGGCCTTACTGTTTTTTTTGCGGTTGCATCTGATGTAGTGCTGACGTTGGTAGTAACTGTGCTGAAAAAGCCATCTTTTAGCAGTTACGCAGCAGTTGTGCAGAATAAGACGTGTAAATGTGCTTCAGTGGGCACAGGGTGTATATTTTGGAAATGTTCTTGAATTAATTGGTAGCTTTTTTGTGTGCCCCTACTGTACTATTACCACCCCCCCGCCTATGTTTTGTAATTTGTGGTTATTGCTGGGGTAACGATGTGCAAGTGGTATTAGTGGTAAAAGAGAGAGAGATTTACGGTATTGTACGGAACCTGAATTTTATGTTGCATGTAATATATTTACACAAATCAATTGACAAAAGCAAAACTAGGCAAAAAAAAATATGTTAAAATGTAATGCTTTCCTTGTACAATATAGAAGCACTGTGGATACGTCTCAGTATATTCAGATCTGCCAGTAGCAGCTCTACATTTTGATTTGACCTTCCATAGGCATTGAGAGTAAATTCACTCTGTAGTTTTGCTCATTGCTTTGTCTATGACCCCCTCCTCCAGTGGCTGATCTAATATGGATACAGGTGGTGCAGTTGCTATGGGGGCATTGATGTAAGTGCAGCCTATGCCCCCTTCCTTGAATTTCACAATAGGACACTATTTATAAACCCAGCCCCCCTCCACCTTCATTGCTACTGCTCTGCTCTGAAAGGACAAGGGTATTTCTTTTAAAAATGCAAGCTCAGATGAAGGGGGGAGATATCATCCGGCTGTTAATTAAACAAAATGACAAATATGTGTCAGATACTTCATTAATTCCATATAAAAAATATTATTTTTCTATTTCCTATGGTATTCTTTTTTTTCTCATCTGTATTTTTGTCTGTGATATACTGTTCCATTATGAGTCCCTCTCTGTCCTTCTCTTTAATCTCGCTGGGCAGTTTGTTTGCTGACAGATAATCCCGGATTGCACGTCCCGTCCAATATCTTTCCTTTTAAGAGCCATAACATCAATGTCAGATGGTGTGCGGATTCTCCTGTCCTCTCGCAATCATCAAGCTAGTGAAACACATCAGAGTCGCCAACAGGCTGTGGGGCATGGAGGGTTAGGGTTAGGGTTAGGCTGTGGGGCATGGAGCGTTAAGGTAAGTCTGTGGGGCATGGAGGGTTAGGTTGTAGGACATGGAGGGTTAGGGTAAGTCTGTGGGGCATGGAGGGTTAGGCTGTGGGGCATGGAGGGTTAGACTGTGGGACATGGAGGGTTAGGGTTAGGCTGTGGGGCATGTACTGTTAGGGTTAGGCTCCGGGACATGGAGTGTTAGGGTTAGTCTGTGGAGTATGGAACGTTAGGGTTAGTCTGAGGATTATGGAGGGTTAGGGTTAGGCTGCAGGACATGGAGTGTTAGGGTTAGGGCTCAAGAAGAATTGCCAGGTTAAAGTTAGGCTGCAGGAAAGGGAGGGGTGGGGTTAGGAAAGGGTTAAGGGTTAGGTTAAACACTTGAATTTCAGCGGATGACTCTTTGCGACTCCAGGAGTCGTATCACCGCCGCTTTCTAAAATGGCGATTGACGGCAACTGACGGTCTTTCAAAATGAAGACCATCGTACCGCGGAACCACGCACCTTCCTCATCCAGGCATCAGCCGGTCTCCTCAAAGGTAAGGTTCAATGTATGAAATTACGCAGGTTACACTCTCAATTGTTCAGTGTATTCCGTAGCTAGAATGTGTTACTAATGATCGTATGGCCAGATACATCACTTCATTGGTAGACGCATGGGGAGTGTTCTGGACATTGTATCATTCCAATAACCATGTATGACCAGTGTGCATGCCCAGCATTAGTGTCAGACTGGCTCTTCAGGATGTCTACATGGCTCAGGCCAGACGTGTGGGGGGCGGGGTGGTAGTGGGGGGGGGGGGGGGGGTGAGGTTATTTCTAATCTATATTCAATGTCATTGGGGCTTTCAAACAGTTCCTGTGACCATGATATTGACTCCTTACCAGAACGCCAAAAGCGATGATCTTCAGGATACATTCCAGGGAGAACATTGATGTGAAGATGATATTTAAACATTTCAACATCTCTTCATATGTACTGGATGCACCGTAGAACTAGGAAACAAGAAAGGAGCATGGAAAAAAACGTAATGAGAAATTATCTTTATGTTACTGCTGAACAAGAGACATCAATTTGGGATGTGGGGCAGACGTTCAGAGACAAATGGCAAGATCTGCTGATAAACTCCTCTAGTTTTTATTGCAACCAAAACTGTTCTGACATTTAAAGAAAGTAAATGAGTGTAAAACGTGTTGGAACATCAAGCAGTGTTACCATGGAGGTCTTACCTTCATCATGAGCACTATGGTGTTGAGCGCAATCATTACCATGATGAAGTACTCGAATGGAGGGGACACCACGAAACGCCACATCTTGTACTGAAAGGACTGGCGGTTCTGCGGCATGTACCGTGTCAGGGGTTTGGCACTGATGGCGAAGTCTATGCAGGCTCTCTGTGGAGAATAACATTGTGAAAGAGAGATAAAACTTTAACTGAAGAATTAAATAAATTTAATTTCCACAAATTTTCAGTCTCAGATCCCAAAAATTGCTCATCTTAACCCATAAGTTTCCTATCTTAGATTCAAAAACTCCTCATCTCAAATCCATTCTTAGTCTAACATTTACAAGTTCTCAATCTCAGACCCACAACTTCCCCCATCTCTGTCCGACAACTTTTTCATCTCACATCTACAAATTGCCCATCTCAGATCTTCAAGTTCCACATCTGGAATCAACAAGTTCCTTCTCTTAGATCCACAAGTTCCTCAAATTCCCCATCTCAGATCCACAAGTTCCCTATCTCAGTTCCACACGTTCCCCATCTTGGATACACAAGTTTCCCATCTTGGATCCACATGTTCCCCATCTAAGATCCAAAAGTTTCCCATGTCAGATCTACAAGTCCCCTATTACTGATATACAAGATCCTCATCTCAAATCCACAAGTTATCCATCATGAATACATGAATCTCAAATCTACAAGTTGCCCATGTAGGATTCACAAGTTTCCCATATTAGACCCAAAAATTCTCCATCTCGTATCCACACATTCTCTATCTAAAATCCACAAGTTCCTCAAGGTCCCTATCTCAGATTCATAAGTTTCCCATCTCGGATCCAGGGCTGCCATCATCACATGTGGGGCCCAGGAGCCAGCCTCAGGGCCCAATCCTATGTGACATAATTGGTGACGTAACATGGGGCGGGGCCCGGCAGACACGCTTTAGCAGCAGGCCAGTGCGCATGGCCAGCTACTAAATAGCTCTGAATAACAAGTATCGGTGGTAAGATACAGCCAATACCTGTTGCTACAAAGCTAGGTAAGTATCAGCAAGCCCCCATCAGGTCTGGGCCCGGGACAGAAGTCCCAGCTGTCCTGCCGATGGTGGCCCTGCTTGGATCCACATGTTGTCCATCTCAGATCCACATGTTCCCTGTGTTGGAACCATAATTTCATATCTAGTTATATTTATAGCTTAGCTATAAGCTCCCTGCCTCCTTCCATCCGTTCTCACCTCGTTCTTCTCCAGACTGCACTCCGACATGACCTTGTCACCCTGCTCTTGGAACGTGATGATAATCAGAGCCACAAAGATGTTGACAAAGAAGAAAGGGAAGACCACAAAATACACCACGTAGAAGATGGACATCTCCATGCGGAAACCAGGCGTGGGACCCTGGTCCTCATAGGTGGCATCCACAGAGTGTTTCAGGACACTGAAAAGGAAAAACGGCTTATCGCATTTATCATCAGTGATAGTTCCTGGCCTGACCCCTGACATTGCCGTATTCTGTTCCACTGAGTTTCTTTATGTCCACAACCTGCCCACTGAAAGCTGATCGTCTTTGTCATCGGAATTATGGTTTTATGGTCTTCTCTGGTGGTCACTCCATTGCCACTGACCCTCCTTTCCCTCATTTCTGCTTACCTTTCTTCTTCTTTCTCACTGTTGAGCCACCACTGTGTCCATTCTGTGCTACATATCTCAGACTACATTTATAGGATGAGTCCAGCACTTACTTGGGCCAACCTTCTCCAGTGGACACTGTAAACAACGTCAGCAAAGCCCAGAGGACATTGTCGTAGTGGAAATCGTATTTCTTCCACTGTCTCGCCTGGGCCCGCACGTCATCGTTTTCATAGTTCAAGTACTCTCCTCTGGACAGAGCATAAAGTCATTAGGACATTATACATCATTATTTCCGGGTCATACTGTGCAAACCTTTTAAGCCGTACCTGCAATCTTTCTCTAGGTCTTTGGACTCGTCCGTACAGTAGAAGAACTTGCCTTTGAAGAGCTGGACCGCGATGACGGCGAAGATGAACATGAAGAGCATGTAAACGATGAGGATGTTCAGCACGTTCTTCAGAGAGTTTACCACACAGTCAAACACCGCCTAGTAAACAGAAAATGCCCGTCAAGGATAGCCTGGAGCGGTAGATGGTCATGGCTTGCAGAGGTTGGCCATCAGTAACTAGAACTGCTATTTCCTAGCCTAATTCAGGGGGTAAAGCTACATTTCTCCAGTTGTTCTGCAGTGATTGAGTCACAATTACTACCGGCGTGAATGCACTAACCAAAGGTGGACGGGGCTTATCAGCAGCCTCAGAACCCGAATTGCTCCGTCCCCTTCCCCTGTGAGTATTCTGTGTATCCAGCCTCTCAACCACATGTGACTGTGTGGTTTGGTCTGGATCAAGGAAATGCAACAGCATTTTTGCTCTGCCCGAAGCTGCTGGGTGAGGAGCTCCAGTGTGATACTAGCGTGACCTAAGGTTGGCGTCATGTATATGGAGCCAGCCAGAGCCACGGAGTCTGAGGAAAGAGAGAGGATGCAAAGATAAGTGGAGGAGTTGGGAGATACAAGGTGGCCGGGAGCGATACAGCAGGGGGTTATATAGATATAGAGCAATTTGCAAAGATATGGAGGAGAAAGCGCAGGGGGTACAGAGAGAGCATATGGAGCTAATATACTACTGCTATGGGGGCTTTTTTAACCCTACCATGGGGAATATAGCACCTTATTATTAAAATGACTCCATATGCCCCCATAGAAGGAATTAATATGATTAATATGCCCCCACAATAGGCCATTATGGTGGCCTATCAAACCCTACTATGAGAACTATGAGCACTGCATAAGCTTCAAATGCATTGTCCAAAAAGGTTGTTGGGGCTGATACTTGTAGTTCCTCTCTTATATTCCTATGACCCAGACATATTAGCATTTGGTGCCTGACATATAAAAATAAGCCATTATCTGCAACTAGTGGGAGATGTACTATAACCAGCCAATCGGAGTGAGCTCTCAGCACGCTACTTAGCTTCAGAGTGACTAAAGCTGTAATCTGATTGGTTGCTATCGATTACAACACCTCTGATCTTGTAACATAGTGCTAAAAACAGACAGGGAACAAAAGGCACATCCACACCTTTAACTTGGGCAGTCGCTTGATGGTTTTCAGAGGGCGCAGGACACGCAAGACCCGGAGGGATTTAATGGTGTTCAGATCTTTTCCTTTGCTGCCGCTATAGAGGATATACACAAAGACATTAGTCAGTAGAGACAACACGATGTGAGGAGCTTCTGGCAGGACTGACCCCATCCATGCCCCGTCCTCACTCTCTCCTCTTATATGAGAAGATGGATATCAGTATATGAATGAATAATGCACCAGGGGGGTCTTTGTGACACCTATAATACAGAGAAACAGACACGTTTCATGTTCCAAAACACATGTCCTGCACACTGGACAGTAGTAAACAACCTAATGCCTGATACCATCCCCTCCATAGACACTAATGCAACAGAGCCCCCTAGTGGCTAAAATGTCCTTAGCTCATATTAAATTAATTGAACTATAGTCTCCTGCTTTAATTATTAATTATTATTATTATTATTATTATTATTATTAATAACGCTTATTTATATAGCGCCACAAATTATCTATTATTATTATTATTATTATTAATAACGCTTATTTATATAACGCCACAAATTATCTGCAGCGCAATAAATTTTTTATGGATTTTTGAATTTTGCTTTTTATTTTTTGTTAAAAAATATATATATTTTTAATAATGTTTAAAACACTTAATATTATTAAACAATACATTGAAGAAGCCAATTTAAATACCTTGAAAACTTATTTCTTTTTAAAAAGATACTTTATATCACTTGCATAGACTTTTCCCCTATTTATAGTAACAAATATTAGTCATCAGTAATTCAATTTGTTCATTGACTTCAATATAAATTTTAATCACTGTTTTCTAGTTACATAAAAAGCACCAATTATAAAAAGAACAACTGTAATTCAAATAATTAGATAACTTAAAAGTTCAATAAACGATTGTTCTTCTCTGTGACACAATAAAACACAAGGCTTTTACAGCTAATATTAAGTTATCTGCAGTAGCTTTAACTGCGTAAATCCTTACGTGTGGGGGCGCCAATTTTACGTGCGCCAAAAGTACGTCTAAAATACGCAACGTAGGCGGGGGTTTTCATGTAAAGTGTACAGTATGGGCGTGCTTAGCTGCGTAAGTCCTTGTTGCCCATCCGTCGAAAGCGGTTATGCGGCCAAAAGTTAAGATAGGGTTTGGAAAGCGGAAATCGGTCAAAATGCGTGCATGCAAGGGGGAGTGTAAAGAAGGCACGCACGCGTAAATACGCTACGCTAGTAAACGGATTGCAAGTGGAGTTCTGGATCTACCCCATTGTCTGATAACACCACAAAGTATTGGGACTTTTATCATTTGGGGACTAGTTTCCATTAGTGTCTATGGATAATTTGTCATCCTATAAGTAGAAGGACCAAACATTCTCTGTATTATAAGTTCAGATATCACCAGCTGAAGATATATGTAGGTACAAAGGGTGCAGGAAGGAAGGATTTCCCCAAGCTGTGAGAAGCAGCTTAGTTGAGGGATATCCGCAAGTCTGATGTAGGTTAAACCATTGGTTCCTGATAAAAGAAAATCATCTCCAAATGTATAACATTATTAAACCCCCCACATTTACCTGAATAACAGACAGAGTCCAGTGTGACCCCTCCCCCAATACAGAACATGCTTCATACATCATGCGTGTCCTTGTAATTCATGCAGTGTGTAATACCGTGTGCTGGATCGCTATGAAGCTACAGAGCCCCCGATCTCCTTCTGGTCATATTCACTTTTGTTTATTCATATTTTATATAAAAAATGATTATTGATTGAAATGTAAAGAGGACGGGTCATTGTTGATTAAGATTTAAAGCATAATATCTGGGCAGGGACGAACGGCGGGGTAAAAATATGAAATCCTACAATTCGATATACTGCGCTAAATCCAAATGTGCTGTAGAAACGCCAAGGAATGTCTCAGAATGCCAAAAAAAAGTGCTGTTATGTTATTTATTGCTCATTATTTGTATTATTCTCTGATAAAGATTAGCAAATATTGAACATTTATTTTCAATATTTCATATAACATGCAAAAAAGTGATGGTTTATCGCCTCCCGCTCTGTGGCGCCATCCCCGAGCGTCAGTCAAGATTTATTTTTCGAGAAAGTGTAACAATGAATAAATCATCTCGATTGATGGGTTTTTTTGTTTTCTGAAATTTGCCATCATCGTGCAATTGTTTTATAGCCCAAAATAAGATCTGCTCCAGAAAAGCATTTTTATCGTTATTTAATTTTTTTGAGACTCCGGGCCGGATGTATTGCATATATGTCTGGTGTTTACTGATATCTGAAAGTGCGCATGCGTAGTATCCATTTTACATAATCTACGTATCTTTTCGTTACGTATATTGCGTATATATGGTCTTTGAATATACGCAATTTACGTAACGAAAAGATACGTAGATTACGTAAAAAAGATACTACACATGCGCACTTTCAGATATCGGTAAACACCGGGCATATATGCAATACATCCGGTGGTGTGAATCCAGCCCTCCATGAGACCACTGCTGTAGCACATGTGATCTCTGCACTAAAGGTCTAGAAATTTTGCTTCTGCTTTGTTGCTTATACTTTGTTGCTTATGCTTTGTTGCCAATACTTTGTTTCCTATACATTGTTGCTTATGCTTTGTTAACTATACTATGTTGCTTATGTTTTGATGCTTATACTTTGTTGTCTATACTTTTTTTCCTTATGCATTGTTGCCTATACTTTATTGCTTATGCTTTGTTGCTTAAACTTTGTTGCCTATACATTTTTGCTTATGCTTTGTTGCTTATGCATTGTTGCTTATGCTTCGTTACCTATACTTTGTTGCTTATGCATTGTTGCTTATGCTTCGTTACCTACACTTTGTTGCTTATGCATTGTTGCTCATGCTTTGTTGCTTACACTTTGTTGCTTTACTTTAAACAAATATTTTTTCCAATTAATTAATATTTATTTAAATTATGACTACCGTATATATTTAGTATATTTGCTTTTGTCAACTAACAGACTTAACCAACATTTTAACTACACAGAACAGTGTAATAATCCTGCTCTTGTGTCAGGATGACATTATGTGACTGTATGCAATAGGCGGTACTGGTTTACAATCCAGGCCCATGTTCAGAGTACCGGACGTATAACATATACGTCCGGTGTTTAGCAATTTTTACTACTGTGCATGTCATTTTTTAACATAATCTTTTTCTTATGTAGATTGAATACGGGCCCCAGAGTCACACTTTGGTTGACATCTCTTAAAAGACCCGTTATTTGCGAGGGATATTCCCAAACACAGGATGTGATATTTTTTTGCATTTAATTCTGGATTAGGCCCAGTCTATGTTATGGAAGGATAATGTGTCCACTTTACATGAGTACAATTTGGTTGGGGGAGGGGGGGGGGACCTCAGAGGAATAGGGGCATCTGTGCTCACACCATGATTCAGAATAGTCTGTGTATTATAATCTCAGCAGCGGTATTACCTCTGTCAGTGCAGAATGACAGGGCCAGGGTGCAGTCTGAGGCTCCGCCTCTTGCGCCTCTTACAAAACAAATATGATCCTGGTTAGGTTAATGGGGGTCAGTGCAATGGGGTGGGAATTAAATGCAGAGAGCATGCCCTGAACCTATAGACTCTTTGGAAATCTGGGGAACGCCTCTACGGAAGGAAACGAAAAATGGCTTTGTAACCCATAGCAACGGTCAGGTGTGTGCAACTGATTGTGTGGTAGAGAAATGGCAGAATCTGGCTGTGGGTTTAGCAAATTTCCCCTACCGGTTTTCTCCGTCATGGGACCGGAAAGTCATTCTATCTTGGTTTAGAAGAACAATCAGGCTAAGTAAAAGTTTGGCGTGTTCGTTAAGCGAGTGGTAAGGTTAGACGGCCTCTGCATAAGGCATATATAACGACCTCATCTGACCTTGAATGTCCTCAACGCCTTCCCCCCCTTTAAACAGCGATCACGCTGAAAGGACGCTGAAACTTGGCTCCATTTAATACAGGAAATGGTGGACACCTATGGGTAAAGCAAGACCGCTAAACGAGAGCCCGGAACTTGCCGCTAATTTGTAGAGAGAGCGCAATATTTTCTCTATGAGAAATTTCATTTTAAGATTTAAACAAAATACTAACACTGAACTTAGATATTAAGATTTGCACAATCCGAAAAATACGGCACTTAAAATGGCAACGAATCCCCGCCTACACTGTCCATTGTAATAATAAACCCGTCTCCCATCGTGAAATTTCCGAGAATTTCTAATCCGACTGCATGGAAACGCCATTTTACTGTCTGTCTGAATCCGGATCACAAACTGGACATTCTATGGCACCTGTCGCCATCACACAGCGCATGCAGCCATTTTGTGGCCTGAACCAATCTTTGGAAGAACGCGGACCATCAACTAATGGTGCCTAGCGCTCCCGGTGTAATGCTAGACTGAATACTGGCGGAGTCCAGGCCATGGCGGCCACCACCACGTGCGGGGGAGGGAGGGACACCCGGTCTGCATTTGACGTGATTCTCAATGGAATGGTTACGGCTAAGTCTACTTTGGGGCTGAAGATGGCGGAGGGAGGGCAGATGGAATCTTTGCAAGATGCGGACGCATACAGGACTTTCCCGTATGCGCAGAAAAAGAGATTGATTTACCCAGTAAAACTCCTAGAG
>WWET01004746.1:48747-66088 GCA_011038615.1 Limnodynastes dumerilii | reverse complement strand
GGGGTAATAGAACATGAGGACATGTGTATATACTGGAGGGTGACAGGTACAGGAGGGGACATTATATAAAGGAAGAGGTGTAATAGAACACGAGGACATGTGTATATACTGTATAGCAGTAGATTCAGAGGAAATGTACGGAAAAATGACTTCACAGAAAGGGTGATAGATAAGTGTAATAATCTGAGGGGGTAGAGGGTAACACAGTAGAACAGTGTAAACATGCTTGGGATAAATATAAGGGTATCCAAAATCTCAAGCTAAATTGAGGGTAAATAATGTCTAGGGTCAGTATAGTTTTAAATTAACAACTGGGCAGACTGGATGGGCCGTGTGGCTCTTATCTGCCGTCACTTTTCTATGTTTCTATGTAAAAATAATAATAATAATAATAATAATAATAATAATAATATAAGAAGAAGAAGAAGGAGAAGAAGAATTACTTTTTTGGAATGAACAAAGCAATAAAATGACCAAAATATAAACACTCTTAGACGGTAAACTTTCAAAATGTACATGAGAGGCTAAGTAGGATTAGATTTATCTATAAAACCCCCATAAATACTGAGCTTCTCACTGAGTCCATTAAATATTTGAAATAATGACCCCTGACAAATAGAAATGTTGTTGCCAATGGCATAAAACGCCCGGGCACCTTTGTTATGGGATAAATAAAGAGGTGATGTGTTAAATGCCTGATGCAGCAGAGTCTGGGAGCCAGCATCCAGGACATTACGTTCCAGCACCGACAGACTGAGCGTTTTACTATCCAGAAAAGTTACAAAGTCCCATAGAAGTCGGGGTAATAATTCTGTGTGTACATCACAGGCCGGCATAGGCAATGCCTTAAATCCAACAATGTTCCTGCAGAGAGAATATTATTAAACTGTCTCTGACAACATAAAAATGAGTGTAAACAAACATGTTAAGTGTTTGGCAGGCGCAGATGATGCATTAACCTTTACACCATTGCTGCTGTGAAAATGATGGATGATGTATATAATTGAAGGGGTTTTGGCACAGTAGAGGTGCCGTTGTGGCACTGCTCTCACTTGGAATGACGGCAGTCTCTCCGGGCGGTCCGGTAATGGTTACTGGTATATTAACGGTGCTGGACCCCACCGGGTGAGGCTGGGACATCCTGTTCACGTTTTTTTGGTTATCCGCGTCCTCAGACTGTTCTGGCAATTGCTGAAGGCCCCCGACGGGAACCTCGGCTTCGTTACGGTGGTCCCTGCAGTCACAAATGTATTATTAAGAGGACTTCTGTGCAGTGTGAAGACTGGAGAGCAGCATGGAGGAAAATAATGAGTTTAATGACTACAATATAATAATATTAACACAGAGGAACAGTAACAGCCTGAGAATATGACAGTAATAGATAAAGACTGAGGAAAGTCACTCCTATCTGCCTCTGTATCTGGCCAACAACATTATTACACTCCCATCATCCTCCAAATCCATCATTCTCTACCCCCTGACTGTTCTCTGCCTGTGCTTCCTGACTGTTCTCTGCCTGTGCTTCCTGACTGTTCTCTGCCTGTGCTTCCTGACTGTCCTCTGCCTGTGCTTCCTGACTGTCCTCTGCCTGTGCTTCCTGACTGTCCTCTGCCTGTGCTTCCTGACTGTCCTCTGCCTGTGCTTCTTGACTGTTCTCTGCCTGTGCTTCCTGACTGTTCTCTGCCTGTGCTTCCTGACTGTTCTCTGCCTGTGCTTCCTGACTTTCCTCTGCCTGTGCTTCCTGACTGTTCTCTGCCTGTGCTTCCTGTCTGTTCTCTGCCTGTGCTTCCTGTCTGTTCTCTGCCTGTGCTTCCTGACTGTTCTCTGCCTGTGCTTCTTGACTGTCCTCTGCCTGTGCTTCCTGACTGTTCTCTGCCTGTGCTCCCTGACTGTTCTCTGCCTGTGCTTCATGACTGTCCTCTGCCTGTGCTTCATGACTGTCCTCTGCCTGTGCTTCATGACTGTTATCTTCCTGACTGTCATCTTCCTGTGCTTCCTGACTGTTCTTATCCTCCTCCAGGGTCCTGAATAATCTGTGCTCAGTGGCTCATGGACTTACCTCACCCTGTGATTACGATGCTCTCTATCTCCCGACTCTACCTCTTTGTTTTCCCTTTTGTCCTCTGTATCATACGTTGACAGCGCTTTGTGCCTGTTCCGATGTCTTGACCGTGGAATTTCCTCCCCATTTTCACCCACTCCACGCGTTGTGCCATCGCCGTCTCTGTTGCCAGACCTAGATCCGCCTCCCCGATGACGAGACTTCCTCTCCCCTTTCCTTTCAGAGGGTGGTTGTCCATTGCCTTCCTTGCCTTGCCTCTCAGCGGAATGGCGGTGGGTGCGGTGACGTCGGTGTTCCCTTTCACCCCCGTCTTCGGGAGAAGCCCTTCGATGGTGCCTCTTTCCCCTTTCTTGACTCCGGTTCCGCTCTCCTCTTCCTCCTTCCTTTCCCCCCTCGCCTTCCTTGCTACGACTTCTGTGTTGGCGATGACGTTCTTCTTTGTCATTACTTCCAGAATCTCCATTGTGATTGCCGTTCTCTCGACTGCCGCCATTGGTATCGCCACCTCCACCCTCCCTATGCCGATGCTTTCTTGGTGCTGGTTCTGTATTTACCTCTGGACCTGGCTCTATTTCATTGGGAGGTAGTGGGTCTGGGCTGCCATCTTTTGTCTCCGTAGAGTCCTGAGGTTCCACCAACAACGGTCGGTCCATGTGACTCTTCATATCGGGCCTTATACGTAGTGTGGTTGCATATCGCAATCGATCTTCAGGTTCCAGCTCACTGTAGAGGGCTTCACAGCTGGCCCGAAAATTGTGCATTCTGATCTGAGTGGTTCGCTGCTCCCACACTGACCGACATTTGTTTGAGTTTTGCTGTCTGTTGAGAGGAAGAAGGGAAGTTATATAGTGGAAAGGAGACTAAGGCATGGCGTTAGTATGAGGGTGAGGAAAAAGAAAAAAGAAAAACAGTTCATAAAAACGATATAAGAAAGAGAGATGGCAAAGATGGTAAAGATCATAAGATGAAATGTGACAGCAGATAATGGAGGTGAAATTTTTTTTTAACCATTCAGTTCCTATTAAAACTAGTGTAATAAGTCTCGTGTGTAGGTGAAGAGGGTGAAGAAGGAAGAAGATAATGGAGGTGAGAGGGCTTGTGAGTAACCTTTACTGCGTAACATTGCTTTTTACAAAAGGCAAAAGGGAACAATCAGCCCAAGAAACACAGAACAAGCAGGTCACAGTCTGCGGAGGGAAAGCAATGACTCTGTCTAATCCCCATACCCCAACGAATGCTACATATCTGCACAGCCACACACAACATGATCTGCGTGAGAGGTCCCCATTCCAGATGTCCCTCTAGAGGACTAACAAGGCCAAGGGGACAGCCCAATTCTAGCGGGCAAAATATTTTCATGATTGCATGCCACTAATAGTTTTTCTCCAGCTTTTGCCTTACCTGCTCGTTACGCCAAATATACTCTGTGAGTAAACCAAAGTATGGGCAAACTTGGAGGGATATAACATCAAGATGTTACATATAGGGAAGTCCTCAAACTTCATAATGTTAGTGAAGTAAATAAAAAAAGTATAAGTAAGTCGCAGACTTTCAACCTAAAATGTTTGTACTAATGATTTGTCACCTGAACTAATGCTTGAAACTCCCGTTCATAGTGTATGACATCACTTTGGCCCGTATTCAGAGTACCGGATGTATAACATATACGTCCGGTGTTTAGCGATTTTTACTAGTGCGCATGCGTAGTCATTTTTTTTACGTAATCTACGTATCTTTTTCTTATGTAGATTGCGTAAAGGTGGTCTGAAAGACCGCATTTACGCAATTTGTGTAAGAAAAAGATACGTAGATTGCGTTAAAAAATGACTACGCATGCGCACTAGTAAAAATCGCTAAACACCGGACGTATATGTTATACGGCCGATACTCAAACTTTCATATTTGCAAAATATGACAGAAAATGTGCTAATTAAAACCTCATAGTAAATATGTTTTACACTGAAATTGTGCCCAAACATAATTTAAATTTAATGATTGAAATAAAATCAATTTCATTCTGAACATGCCTCTCCTTGTACTAATTCTACTGCCAATTCAACCAATTATTTCCCTGTTTCCTAACGATCATGCCATCTTAAATGATAAGGTAAGTCTCTCTTCTGCTGCAGACACTATATCATCATTATTTATGCACGTGACTTGTCCTCTCCTGTATACTATATTTTACTGCGTATTTGTCACAGACCCTCAGGCGGATAACATTGACATCTCTGTACGATTACAGAGCTATAGAAATGACTGCCTCGGAGGTTGATATTCTGAATGATAATTAGTGTGATAAAATCTTCTATAACGTCTAATAACCATCCCTCATAGTGCTCAATGAGAGATTGGCGAGACCAGCGCTATTCTTGGTAGTAGGGGATGTATTATTTAAATACAATTTCATGCGCTTCTAGACCTAGGACTGAATTAATTTGCTCTGAGCTGAATAACTGCTAATAAGAAATCCTTTTGAAAGTCAGAAAGTGGAATAATGGAGGCTGCAGAGGATGTGAAGGCTGGATGCCATACATCCAATCCATATTATTTCCTGTGATATTGAGAAACATTTGTACCCTCCCCTCCCTCTCCCTCCCATATCTCACTGGAAATTCTTGATGCCCTTAAAGGAGGGTAGATCTACAGTCTACCTGCAGGACTGATATGTCATAACATAGATACATATGCAACTACCACTATCAAAGGCCATTGCGTCCAACCGGCCTGGCCAAGATTAACAGAGAACAATTTAAACCAATCTTTGGATTTCTATTTAAAGGTAGCAAAAAAACTCAATTCTTCAACATTCTTCTACCATCCTATTCCAACCTTCTGAGGCTGGTTATATCACTGGTTTCCTTCCAGTTGGCTCTAGATCATGAACTTGTGCACCACTATAATCCGTCCTCTTTTAAAACTCTCATAGTGGTGCACAAGTCTCTGAGAAAGGGCGGATCACGCCCAAAACGCGTAAGCCAGCACTCGCAGCAGCTCGCACCAGGGAGGACATCAGCTCCGTCGCATACGGAGATCCCGGGACTCTGATTTCATCTAACCCAGCCAATACCCTCAAAGTCTGTGGACTCGTGGAGGAGATATTTTACGGACCTTTCTAAGGGAAGTCCTTTATCTCACGCAAGACTGCTTTCTATTTTTATTCATTGTATTTATTCAAATTCTTATATTGTTTCTTATAATTGTTTCCTTTCCTTTTGCACTCCCCAAGGGAGGCCTTTTTTTGCAGGAGTCAGTAATTAGGATTTTAGGAATCATCCATGAACTTTCTTATCATGTGGACATTGTTTTATGAATGATTCAGTTATTATTAGTATTCCTACCACAAATGATTCTGGATTCCCCGCTGTAGGCTAATGGTGGGGATCCGGCCTTCAGAGGTCAGGACCCAAACATCTCCACATCGGAATGAGCCTCCACGTGAGCTCAGCCATACACAAACAACCTGGAACCTTCAGTCATTTGTTATTAATAAATAGAAAACTCTAATAAGCAATAACCAATATCTTGGTGACTTTTGCTTTTTGATAATGACTTTCCTTAATCAACGCTCCCTGGCTCTGTTTCAAAAGACCTTTAAATGAGGCCGTCCCATAGGTCGATTCGCCCTCCTCGGGCCACCTTCTGCGCTATGACTTGCTATACGGATACTGTAGCACTGAGAGTGAATGCAGGCTATTGGAGGAAGGGCAGAGAAGGGTCATTTGCATAGCGATGAGAGCTATTTTTGAGATAGTGCAATTAGCCGCCCAGGGGCACCTCCGAGGCATTACCAGCGCAGAAGCCAAAGCCTGTACAGACTGCCTGCAGAAGGATGACATAAAATCCAGCCATCATCTTCACCTGTGTAGGGAGGCGTGAGGCAGAGCATGGAGGGAGCTGTAAAGCAATCATTTCTCCACCGTGAGTCACAAGAAAACATATAAAGGATGCAATAGTTGTTGAAGAATAAAGACCTTAGTGAGGGGTGATAATTGGGGTATACTGGACTCAAGCCTTACTGACCATGGACTGAATCAAGATTTCTGGTTATGAAGCGATCAGATTACTCAGAGGATTCCGAGGGACTCACTAGCGCTGGGCCTCGCTGTACAGTCATTGGTGCGTTTACATTTTTACCACTCCCACTGACAGGGTTCTGACAGCCAGGGGCTGGAAATTCCCAGAAGTATGGAGGTCTGGTGGGTGCACGGTGAGACGGAACGCCTACAGTATACAGTCACCTGACTAAGAGGGAACGCCCACTGGTCACCTCAACTCTGCCCCATTGTCTTTTGTCTGGATGGATACACAATTGACTAAGAGGGAACGCCCACTGGTCACCTCAACTCCGCCCAATTGTCTTTTGTCTGGATGGATACACAATTGACTAAGAGGGAATGCCCACTGGTCACCTCAACTCCGCCCCATTGTCTTTTGTCTGGATGGATACACAATTGACTAAGAGGGAACGCCCACTGGTAACCTCAACTCCGCCCCTTTGTCTTTTGTCTGGATGGATACACAATTGACTAAGAGGGAACGCCCACTGGTCACCTCAACTCCGCCCCTTGGTCTTTTGTCTGGATGGATACACAAAGAGAAAGAACGTCTATACTGTCAGTTGACTAAGAGGGAACGCCCACTTGGGGTGTAGGACTCCGCAAACAACATCCCTGTTTGGAGAGGGCCGTTCTTCTTCTTCAGTTCGTTGTCTGGATGGATACACAATTGACTAAGAGGGAACGCCCACTGGTCACCTCAACTCCGCTCCTTTGTCTTTTGTCTGGATGGATACACAATTGACTAAGAGGGAACACCCACTGGTCACCTCAACTCTGCCCCTTGGTCTTTTGTCTGGATGGATACACAAAGAGAAAGAACGTCTATACTGTCAATTGACTAAGAGGGAACGCCCACATGGGGTGTAGGACTCCGCAAACAACATCCCTGTTTGGAGAGGGCCGTTCTTCTTCTTCAGTTCGGAACTGGGTGGGAAATCGATTGCTTTTGTTTTCCGAAAGGTAAGAATTAATCTAACCCCAACCCTTACCCTAATCCTTACCCTAACCCTTACCCTAACCCTTACCCTAACCCTTACCCTAATCCATACCCTAACCCTGCCCTCCCCTTCCATGGACCCTAACCGTCTCTTCCCTGCAGCCTAACCCTCCCCTCCTCACAGCCCAACCCTAAGATTCCTCTCCCTGCAGCCTAACCCTAAGACTCCCCTTAAGCCGTAACGCTAACCCTTCCTTCTTGAAGCCTAGCCCTGTCACAATGTGGAATGGGCAGCCATTCCCAATAGCAATTTTCTATGCTCGGAGCATTTCTGCGGCCATGATACAGTTTACAATACACTGCACAACAACTCTACTCTGGTGCTTCTACGGCTCAGCCAATGCATGTCGATGGGCCCACAGAGAGGGGGCACCGTGACGAGGGAAGTGTTAGCGGAGGTTCCCCCTGGTTAGCGCGGCCTCTCAGGCAATGTCTGGAAAAGCGTCTACACTGCAGCGGGTGTCCGGCCCATATGCGTCTGCAGAGCACAGAAAGTAAAAGTTGCAAGAAGACGCCCCCGAGCCAGCATATTCAACACTCAAGTCATCAGAAGCCATTGCTAATGCTTTTTCTATTCACTTTGTACGGAGACAGGCCATTTGGCATCCTATGTACCAGCTCAGCGTGCCAGTGCTGTGTGCTGCCAGCTGCCATCCTCTCCGCATTGTAGTGCCCGCTTCAGAGGTGTATCGATGCTCCTGCCAACGACCTTGGAAATGCAGATTTCAATAGCCACAAAAAGCAATCTGTTCCGGGCATGTTATAATGACAGGTTTAAGACGCTGCAACAAGTTTATAACACGGCGTCCATCCTCTGACGGGGCGTGGGATTTGTATAGAGGCGAGGGCTTGTACAATTATCCATCCTGTGCCCCTGGCAGAGGCGCTGCTTAGGCGTCAGTGAAGCGGGAGTCATCTCCATGTGCCATTGGCTGCTCCAGTCATGTTTGCTGGCTGGGATTGCCCCAAAACAGATCCCAGGTGGCCACGACTACAATATGCCACTGGCAGCGGCCAGAACTACATCAACATTAGCTCTGTGCACCCGCAGAGACGTGTAAGATGCTGCCATCAGACAAACACTTTGACACGACACATGCATGCGATGCATTGATTATATGGGTGTAGTTCAGCGCGTCGATGATCTATCTTTCGACAGATTGCTTTGCGGCACTAAAGCGACGACGGCCGTCAGTTTTGCGCAGTTTTCCGGAGAGACAGTGAGCCGGATTCACAACCCCGTAATGCGTAGTAACTATTTTACGCTATCTACGTAGTGTTTCATCCTAACCATCCCCTCTCTGCAACCTAACCTTAACCCTCCCTTAACCCTAACTTCAAGCCTCCCCTCTCCACAGCCTAATCTTGTCCCTCCCCTAAGCCTAACCATCCTTATCCCGAAGCCTAACCTTAACCCTCTCCTAAACCTAACTATCCTCGTCCCGCATCCTAACCCTCCCCTAATTTTAAGCACCCATATTCTGCAGCTGAACCCTAACCCTTCCCCTCTCTGCAGCCTAACATAAACCTTCCCCCTCTCTGCAGTCTAACCCTAACCATCCCTGGTCCATAGGCTAACCTTAACCCTCCCCTCTCCACAGCCTAACCCTAACCCTTCCCTGTCCTGCAGCTTAACTCTAACCCTTCCCCTCTCTGCAGCCTAACCTTAACCTTCCCCTCTCTGCAGCCTATAGACTATAACCATCTAACCCTCACCCTTCTTGTCCTGCAGCCTAGCCCTAACCAGAGCAGGCCCCTTGTTGAAATAAGAGCATTCAGCATTGCTCGTGTTCCGGAACTGAAGTATTCTTTAATATAAAGGTGTGGGCATTGATTCTGCCGCAATTAAGCTGTCGCTGAAGACAATGGGCCAGCACATAGGTAACTACATCCCATTATAAGCACAGAGAGGAAAGCGATTGGATCTGGGAAAAACATATCGTACGGGGGAAGGGCATATTAATTCCATTATCTACCACCTAACGCCAAACTCATCACCTTTTTTTGTATTTGTATTTGCTAAAGTGCAGATTTGCTATTTGCTGGTTCACGATGAACTAATCTCGCTTAGAAGAAGTAAAATAAAGCTCAGGATATTTTGGGGTACACCCATCACTTGTTCCCCCAGTCTGCGGAGGAGGAGCACAACTAGTGTCTACCGCTCAGGTCTGTCTGTGGTGGTCTGCCAGGGAACAGGACACGCATTGGTCAAGCAATTGCCAGTCACGTGCTCCCATTTTGACTACGTGGGGGGTCACTGGCTCAGTGTAACGGGACGCTACCCTTGCCCCCCTCTGACATGGCTTCGGATATATTTGTGTCACGCTTTGTGCCCTGGAGGTGGCAGAAGAGGATTCGCATAGTGGACACAAAACCGGACTGACAGAGACAGACACCTGGGGCATTAACAGAGCGCACGCTCTGACAGACAGCGGCCGATGAGACTGACAAGAGGGGTCAGGGGCACTAAGACGAATAAAGGAGACAGACAGACACACGGCAGCGGTGACAGACACACACACATCTCCGAGGCTTCGTAGCGTGACCCCGAGACGGAAACATGGGCGGCTGAAACGTGTTTATACACAGAGACCGGGACGAGCTTCTCAATGGAAAGGAGAGTGACAAAGGGTCATCAGCCCAGATGGCGGATGTGACAAGACTCAGGCTGACAACGCTTAATATTCAGGGGTTATTGTAAGACACCGATTACTGTGGAATACAAAGATACCGCCATCAATGACTGGGATTCTCACACAGGACTCTCCAACAGTAACAGATCTATCCTCCCCTTATCCCAGAACACGTTACACAGTTACTGTAACCCACGGCAACCAGATACTGCTTTCCCGGGTGACACCGGCTGATAACTGCTGCTACTATCCCTCAGGGTTACGAGATCTGCAAATTATTTGGACCATTTACATTTTCTCTCATATTAATTAAACCTCATTATTGTCTGTCACAAACTGCAGCTTTGCCATAGCTTCCGTATCAGACATTGTACACAAATAATGGGCCATTTTAAAGATTGTTTCTCTATATCAATTATTTATAGAATATTCTATATATTTATTTATATTTATAGAAATCCATAAAGTGACAGCAGGTAAGAGACACAGGGCCCATCCAGTCTCTATATCGAACCTAGAACCTATTTTACAATTTAGGATATCCTTATATTTATCCCAAGCATGTTACATTGTTCTCCTGTGTTACCTCTACCCCCTCAGATGGGAGGTTACTCCACTTATCAACCACCCTTTCAGTGAAGTCATTTTTCTGCACATTTCCTCTGAACCAATCACCCCGCAGTTTATACACATGTCCTCATGTTCTAATACACCTCTTCCTTTAATAAATGCCCCCCTCCTATACCCTCTTAAACCCCTTGCTATATGTGAAAGCTGCTATCATATCCCCCCTGGCTCTTCTCTGCTCCAAGCTACACTTGTTACTTCTTCTAGTCTCTCTCTGTATTGTGTGACACAGGCCATGCACCATTTTATTTGCTCTTCTCTGCTCCAAGCTATACATGTTACTTCCTCTAGTCTGTCTCTGTATGGTGTGTGACACAAGCTATACATGTTACCTCCTCTAGTGTCTCTTCACACGTCTCTCTATCACACGTCTCTCTATCACACGTCTCTCTATCACACGTCTCTCTATCACACGTCTCTCTATCACACGTCTCTCTATCACACGTCTCTCTATCACACGTCTCTCTATCACACGTCTCTCTATCACACGTCTCTCTATCACACGTCTCTCTATCACACGTCTCTCTATCACACGTCTCTCTATCACACGTCTCTCTATCACACGTCTCTCTATCACACGTCTCTCTATCACACGTCTCTCTATCACACGTCTCTCTATCACACGTCTCTCTATCACACGTCTCTCTATCACACGTCTCTCTATCACACGTCTCTCTATCACACGTCTCTCTATCACACGTCTCTCTATCACACGTCTCTCTATCACACGTCTCTCTATCACACGTCTCTCTATCACACGTCTCTCTATCACACGTCTCTCTATCACACGTCTCTCTATCACACGTCTCTCTATCACACGTCTCTCTATCACACGTCTCTCTATCACACGTCTCTCTATCACACGTCTCTCTATCACACGTCTCTCTATCACACGTCTCTCTATCACACGTCTCTCTATCACACGTCTCTCTATCACACGTCTCTCTATCACACGTCTCTCTATCACACGTCTCTCTATCACACGTCTCTCTATCACACGTCTCTCTATCACACGTCTCTCTATCACACGTCTCTCTATCACACGTCTCTCTATCACACGTCTCTCTATCACACGTCTCTCTATCACACGTCTCTCTATCACACGTCTCTCTATCACACGTCTCTCTATCACACGTCTCTCTATCACACGTCTCTCTATCACACGTCTCTCTATCACACGTCTCTCTATCACACGTCTCTCTATCACACGTCTCTCTATCACACGTCTCTCTATCACACGTCTCTCTATCACACGTCTCTCTATCACACGTCTCTCTATCACACGTCTCTCTATCACACGTCTCTCTATCACACGTCTCTCTATCACACGTCTCTCTATCACACGTCTCTCTATCACACGTCTCTCTATCACACGTCTCTCTATCACACGTCTCTCTATCACACGTCTCTCTATCACACGTCTCTCTATCACACGTCTCTCTATCACACGTCTCTCTATCACACGTCTCTCTATCACACGTCTCTCTATCACACGTCTCTCTATCACACGTCTCTCTATCACACGTCTCTCTATCACACGTCTCTCTATCACACGTCTCTCTATCACACGTCTCTCTATCACACGTCTCTCTATCACACGTCTCTCTATCACACGTCTCTCTATCACACGTCTCTCTATCACACGTCTCTCTATCACACGTCTCTCTATCACACGTCTCTCTATCACACGTCTCTCTATCACACGTCTCTCTATCACACGTCTCTCTATCACACGTCTCTCTATCACACGTCTCTCTATCACACGTCTCTCTATCACACGTCTCTCTATCACACGTCTCTCTATCACACGTCTCTCTATCACACGTCTCTCTATCACACGTCTCTCTATCACACGTCTCTCTATCACACGTCTCTCTATCACACGTCTCTCTATCACACGTCTCTCTATCACACGTCTCTCTATCACACGTCTCTCTATCACACGTCTCTCTATCACACGTCTCTCTATCACACGTCTCTCTATCACACGTCTCTCTATCACACGTCTCTCTATCACACGTCTCTCTATCACACGTCTCTCTATCACACGTCTCTCTATCACACGTCTCTCTATCACACGTCTCTCTATCACACGTCTCTCTATCACACGTCTCTCTATCACACGTCTCTCTATCACACGTCTCTCTATCACACGTCTCTCTATCACACGTCTCTCTATCACACGTCTCTCTATCACACGTCTCTCTATCACACGTCTCTCTATCACACGTCTCTCTATCACACGTCTCTCTATCACACGTCTCTCTATCACACGTCTCTCTATCACACGTCTCTCTATCACACGTCTCTCTATCACACGTCTCTCTATCACACGTCTCTCTATCACACGTCTCTCTATCACACGTCTCTCTATCACACGTCTCTCTATCACACGTCTCTCTATCACACGTCTCTCTATCACACGTCTCTCTATCACACGTCTCTCTATCACACGTCTCTCTATCACACGTCTCTCTATCACACGTCTCTCTATCACACGTCTCTCTATCACACGTCTCTCTATCACACGTCTCTCTATCACACGTCTCTCTATCACACGTCTCTCTATCACACGTCTCTCTATCACACGTCTCTCTATCACACGTCTCTCTATCACACGTCTCTCTATCACACGTCTCTCTATCACACGTCTCTCTATCACACGTCTCTCTATCACACGTCTCTCTATCACACGTCTCTCTATCACACGTCTCTCTATCACACGTCTCTCTATCACACGTCTCTCTATCACACGTCTCTCTATCACACGTCTCTCTATCACACGTCTCTCTATCACACGTCTCTCTATCACACGTCTCTCTATCACACGTCTCTCTATCACACGTCTCTCTATCACACGTCTCTCTATCACACGTCTCTCTATCACACGTCTCTCTATCACACGTCTCTCTATCACACGTCTCTCTATCACACGTCTCTCTATCACACGTCTCTCTATCACACGTCTCTCTATCACACGTCTCTCTATCACACGTCTCTCTATCACACGTCTCTCTATCACACGTCTCTCTATCACACGTCTCTCTATCACACGTCTCTCTATCACACGTCTCTCTATCACACGTCTCTCTATCACACGTCTCTCTATCACACGTCTCTCTATCACACGTCTCTCTATCACACGTCTCTCTATCACACGTCTCTCTATCACACGTCTCTCTATCACACGTCTCTCTATCACACGTCTCTCTATCACACGTCTCTCTATCACACGTCTCTCTATCACACGTCTCTCTATCACACGTCTCTCTATCACACGTCTCTCTATCACACGTCTCTCTATCACACGTCTCTCTATCACACGTCTCTCTATCACACGTCTCTCTATCACACGTCTCTCTATCACACGTCTCTCTATCACACGTCTCTCTATCACACGTCTCTCTATCACACGTCTCTCTATCACACGTCTCTCTATCACACGTCTCTCTATCACACGTCTCTCTATCACACGTCTCTCTATCACACGTCTCTCTATCACACGTCTCTCTATCACACGTCTCTCTATCACACGTCTCTCTATCACACGTCTCTCTATCACACGTCTCTCTATCACACGTCTCTCTATCACACGTCTCTCTATCACACGTCTCTCTATCACACGTCTCTCTATCACACGTCTCTCTATCACACGTCTCTCTATCACACGTCTCTCTATCACACGTCTCTCTATCACACGTCTCTCTATCACACGTCTCTCTATCACACGTCTCTCTATCACACGTCTCTCTATCACACGTCTCTCTATCACATGTCTCTCTATCACACGTCTCTCTATCACATGTCTCTCTATCACACGTCTCTCTATCACATGTCTCTCTATCACACGTCTCTCTATCACATGTCTCTCTATCACACGTCTCTCTATCACATGTCTCTCTATCACACGTCTCTCTATCACACGTCTCTCTATCACACGTCTCTCTATCACATGTCTCTCTATCACACGTCTCTCTATCACACGTTTCTCTATCACACATCTGTCTCTATCACATGTCTCTCTATCACACATGTCTCTATCACATGTCTGTCTCTATCACATGTCTCTCTATCACACGTCTCTCTATCACACGTCTGTCTCTATCACACGTCTCTCTCTATCAAACGTCTCTCTATCACACGTCTGTCTCTATCACATGTCTGTCTCTATCACACATCTGTCTCTATCACACGTCTGCCTCTATCACACGCCCATCTCTATCACACGTCTGTCTCTATCACATGTCTGTCTCTATCACACGTCTGTCTCTCACACGTCTGTCTCTATCACACGTCTCTCTCTATCACACGTCTGACTCTATCACACATGTCTCTATCACATGTCTCTCTATCACGTCGCTCTATCACAAGTCTCTCTATCACACATCTCTCTATCACACGCCCGTCTCTTTCTATCACATGTCTGTCTCTATCACATCTTTCTCTCTCTATCACACGTCTGTCTCTATCACATCTTTCTCTCTGTATCACACGTCTGACTCTATCATACATCTCTCTATCACATGTCTGACTATATATCACATCACACGTCTGTCTCAGCCTCAGGCCTTTCTCTATCACGTCTCTCTGTTATATATACTCATCTGCCTGTGTATGTCACCTCTCTGTGTTTCTGTCTCTCCCTCCCTCTCTCATTCTCGCTCTCTCTCTCTCATTCTCGCTCTCTCTCTCTCATTCTCGCTCTCTCTCTCTCTCATTATCGTTCTCTCTCTCATTCTCGTTCTCTCTCATTCTCGCTCTCTCTCTCTCATTCCCGCTCTCTCTCTTTCTCTCTCTCTCTCTCTCGATACAGCCCTCCATCAAATCTCACATCCCACTCACACAGTAACATCTCTTTATCTGTCTCCATCTTATTCAGCTCTAGCTCACACGTCTCCCCCTCTCTACTCCATGTGTGTCTATCACAAGATTCTTACTCAATAACATCTCACTCTACACACCTTAGTCCCGTACACAGAGCGAGGGAACACCCATACTGCCACCTGACTAAGAGGGAACGCCCATACTGTCACCTGTCTGAGAGGGAACGCCCATTCTGCCACCTGACTAACAGGGAACGCCCATACTTTCACCTGTCTGAGAGGGAACACCTATACTGCTACCTAACTAAGAGGGAACGCCTATACAGCCACCTGACTAAGAGGGAATGCCCATACTGCCACCTAACTAAGAGGGAACGCCTATACTGCTACCTAACTAAGAGGGAACGCCTATACAGCCACCTGATTAAGAGGGAATGCCCATACTGCCACCTGACTAAGAGGGAACGCCCACTTGTCACCTCAGCCCCGCCCCTCTTATATCTGGGTGCTGGGATTGTGCTTTGGTTAGAATAGATTCTCACGCACTCTGATTGTGCGCACTGTGACAAAATGGTTGACACAGAATACAGAAGCCTGCCTAATTCAGGAGGCAAATTTAAACAATTAGGAGTAAATCTAATTATAAACGGTGCAAATTAACCTGTGGACAGCCCTGCAGGGAAAGGGGAAGGGGATATTTTAGAGAATAGTATAGAGTTGAAACAGGACACGCCCCCTTCACAACTCTAAGGGTTATATAAAACAGAGCTTCTAAAGTGAAAAAGTGGAGTTTGCCATCAGCAACCAATCAGATTTTAGCAACAATTTTGTGGAAAGAAATAGAAGAACGATCGCTTGAGATTGGTGGCTACTGGCCAATTCCATTGATTCATCCTCAGATACAATAAATATTAAATATATTTCCCCTCAATCTGTACACATATTTTTGTTTTGCTTGTTTGCAGTGCTACATGGTTATGCCAGGATGCAAAACTGAAAATTCCAGTTGGATTTAGACAAATCTCTCTGGAACCCTTCAATAATACAACAGTGCCCGGTACTGAAATACTGACTAGAGTGGGAATGTTTAAAAAGAAACTATTTTGGGGGAATCCTGTGAATTATTATATTTATTATCCGGGCACTAGATTCGTTTCCCAACCTGTTCCTGAAAGATTGACGCAGGATTATACCGCGCTACAGCTGTTTACATCCACAAGAAAGACTCGGTATGATCCAGAATTATCTGCAGGAGCGGCTATCATTCCCCGTATCCGTATCACGTTAAGCCCACCACCATCTGACGTCCACATCTGCCTGCTAATCGTTCTATTTGCTGGAGGGGGTGTAGCCGTCTGGCACCGAGCTTGTGTTTGGAATATCGCTGTACACAAGCACTGTCTGCTGGGAGGATTTGGGTGGGCGAATTTATTGTGGAAAAGCAAACAGAACTTGTCAGGCAATCCCATAGGACCGGAACCTGATGTAAGAACGACAGCCGATCTCCCCATGCAGCGTACCGAAATCGCACAACTGCGCACGCCCAGAACCCTCGTATACGCATCGGAACGCTGGTTGTACGGATATTGTTCTCGTACGTTGAGCAGTTCCATACATGGGGCGTACCGGACCTCCCTGCGTAGTTTATACACATGGTGGGCTTTAAACCGTAAACACATCCTACCGTAGGCGCTGGGTTTAGCGTTACAATTGTCTTGTCCGCATGTCTATCGTTACGCGCGGACAAGAAGGAAGGGTCCTGGACACGGAAGTGTCATTAGCTCCATAAGTGAGTGGGGGAGAGCACTATCCCCTCACAATAGCGGTCGGACGTACGGAATCCCTCCCTGCGGTCGCAATACGCTCTTAGTTCAGGGTCTGGACCATAGTGAGGACTTTAGCGCGTGACAGCGGCCCGGATTCATAGATAAGATCGCAACGAGTGGAAGTCTGCTGGAAAATGCGCAGTACCATTATCGCCACAATGGAGCGGAGTGGATGGATGCTGCGCTCTGGGCAGGTCTGAGGAGGAGGTGCGCATAGGGAGATGGGCGGAAGCATTGCAACTGTACAGTAAGGGCCTGGCTAAGCCCTGTATGATGCAATGGAGGAGAGCAGGGGGGGAGTGTCCGGGGGGG
>WWET01004746.1:6416-38927 GCA_011038615.1 Limnodynastes dumerilii | reverse complement strand
AGTCATCTTTCTTTCCGGCACATCTCAAAAACCCTTTCATAGAGACCTTTATAAAAATGGTAGAAGAAGACATTAACAACCTCCCCACATATTAAATACAGAACCCTAGAAACAATCTTAATAAAGCTGAGAAAAGAGCCCTTAACGATTTATGTAAAAGGGAAGATATCATCATAAAGCCAGCTGATGAGGGGGTGGCCTTGTCATTCTAAACAAGACAGATTACATCCAGGAGGCCAACAGACTCCTGGCAGATACCCAAACGTACCTAGCCCTTGATTCCAACCCAGGGAAACTATACCAGGCAGAGCTTGACATCTTTCTTAAGCAAGCCCTACAGGAACACCTACTCTGTAAGAAAGAATATGAATATATTAATAAAAAAAATCCAATACTCCCAGTTTTCTACCATTTACCAAAAATCCACAAATCCCTCAATAACCCCCCCCCTCCGGCCCCCCGATAGTGTCAGGTGTCAATTCACTTACATCTAATCTTTCCGAATATATCGACCAATTTCTTCAACCCATAGCCACCAAACAGAGAAGTTATCTTAAAGATACTTTCCAGGTTCTCAAAATCCTACGAGAAAGTGCCTGCAAAGAAGACTATATACTGATAACCTGCGACATCACGTCTCTATACACGGTCATTGACCACAAGAAAGGTTGTGAAGCCATTCATAACATACTGTCATCTGATTCCGACTTACATCAAGAACAGATACAATTTCTAACAGATGCCATCCATTTCATCCTAGAACACAGTTATTTCTCGTTTAATGCTACCCATTATAAACAGGTTCAGGGGACTTCGATGGGCACAACAACACGCTAACAACCTTGAGGATGATTTCTGACTTAAGTCCAAACGACTGGAATCCAAACAGGGATCCACCTATCCTGAAGAAGTGAGACTTATCACTAAATACAGCAGCCAAGCCCGAGACCTCCAAAAAATTGTCACCAAGCATTGGCCCATTCTCTTAAAGGACGAGAAAATCGCCCCCTTTCTATCAAGAAAACCTAACATCACCTTTAGAAAGGCAGATAATTTAATGAACATCCTTGTCCCCAGTGCCTTGAAGACTAAAACCGAAAAACCTAACACATTGGATGCAGAACCACATCCCAAAAAGTGTCACCAGTTTTAAGTCAAATACAAATGGACGGGAACACAAGGTCAAAGAAAAAAATCACATGCTCCACAGAAGGAGTTATCTATCTACTCCAATGCCCTTGTGGCCTACAATATGTGGGAAGGACCACAAGGGCTTTGAAACTCAGAATAGCGGAACATTTCCGCAACATTAAAAATAATGTGGCTACACATAGCAATACAATACATTTTTCCGTCACCCATAACTGCAACCCGGCAGACCTATTCTTCATGGTTATAAAAAAGGTCACAAAGCCCTGGAGGTGACCTACCCTACTCTCTGTAATATCCAAAGAAGAGAGCAAATGGATATACGAACTAGGGACTTTGACCCCCAATGGCCTTAACATTGATTTTGATTTGGCCACCTTTCTTTTCAAATAAGTATAATCTTTTTATAATCAATTCCCTGAGCAACTTCCCTTTAGTAAGGAGTATAACATGCAATTTGCAGCATTCCATACCATCTCTCTGTCACTATGGGGTATATGCACAGATTGTGGGCACTATTTGAACTATTCCATACCATCTCTCCGTCTGTTATAACCAGCAATACTTACCCTTCCCGGTCCTCTGATCGGCACTCCTCACTCGCCGCCTGCCTTTCCTCGCTCTCCGCTCTGGTCGACATGCTGGGATCAGCATGTAAACAAATAGCACGTGGTCTGACCGCCGGAGCTGCGGGCAGGCGCGCGTCTCTATCGTCTCATGTTAAACACGCTCCCCAGACCAGGAGGGATTCTTTTGGAGGCTTCTCAGCTGCTAGCCTATCAGAGGCTAGCAGCCTCTATTTAAGATAGCTCAACCTACCCTCTGGTGCCAGTTATAGACTCTGTTGCCAGTATCTGTGCTTGCCTTGTTTCTCTTTTCTGCTTCATTGCATTTTGTTTTGATTACTGATTGCCCCCTGTTTCCCAGCCTTGTTCCTTGCTTGCTGCCTTATTGTACCATTTCCTGCTCTCCCTCCTTACTGTTTAATTCCATTTATGTATATTCCCTGCCTTCTCCCGTGAGCCAGTATTTGTAGCCCTCTGGGGTAGTTTGTGTGAGTGTGTGAGTGAGTGTGTGAGCACTAGTCCTAGTCTGTCAGTCAGTCTTGTTCGTTCTGTTTAACCCCTCTGGTCTATTGTCTCTGTTCAGTGTTATTTGTGGTTTGTCATAGTCCAGTCCCTTCTGGTACTACTTTTGCTATTTTCCCGCTTTATCTTATCCGTTCCCTTCTGCCCTGTTTCCTCTTCTGAGTATTCTCTAAAGTGCGTAACCTGATGGATTCCCATCAGCTCCAGTCTACCCCCACCACTAGGGGCTCTAGCGAACACTCGGTCCAACATCAGGCTCTACAAACCAGTGAGTTACTTGGCTTCTTCTCTCTCTCTTTGGTCACTTCGGTTCTCAGTCGAGGTAAACCCAGGGTACCATAACACCGTCACTATGGGGTATATGCACAGATTACGGGCACTAGGACCCAGTTCCTATCATTATCATCCCCAGCTGCAAACAACGCATCTGTCTCCACGCGAGGAGTTAAATTCCCACCAGCAGCGCATCACAAACCCCTGCATTCAGTGAGACTCTGGTCCTTAGACTGCATCAGAAGCGTTCCAAGCAAAGCATCTCCCTGACGAAGCCGCAACAGGTGAAACGCGTAGATTACGCTTCACTATCTCCGCACAGCACTTACCGCAGAAACCATCTCCCCAGGACACGGAGCTTCTCACAACGGCGAAGATTTCCCCTGCAGCCAGGAGCGACACCTAGGAGAAAAACAGCGGGGACACGTGCACGGAGCAAGTGTATCCTTTCTGACAGCACGGGTGAGCTCCCCATAGCTACTACAGAACATTCCCTTACCGGTAAGGTTTTTTTAACTTACTTTTTGCAAGGAACGTCTGCAGCATTAAGCTAGTACAAAGTCAAGATACTGTGTATTCTCCTGGACATCGCTACTTTGATTGTACACAATTGCCACAAGTAACAACATTGGGCCAGATCCAGAACTAATACCACATATACGCAATCTACGTATCGAAACCTATCTAAATGTACAATAGTTACTACACATGCGCAGTAGCTATCTATCTTTCATCAAATTACGGCCGTCTTCCACAGATGTACGCAACATTGGGCCGGATTCAGGACTATGGAAGACGGACGTAATTCACTGAACAGTAGGACTTTTAGACCGTATATACGCAATCTACGTATCGAAACGATACGCAGATTACGTACAATAGCTACTACGCATGCGCAGTAGCTACTGTTCAGTGAATTACGTCCGTCTATGGAAGACGGACGTAGTTCTGGATCCGGCCCATTGTGTTTATTTGAACTATTCCATATTGTGCCAACTATACCTTGAACTGTGATTTGAACAATCAAGTGTGACTCACATTGAATCTCTTCACAAGAATTTATGAACTTTACATACTGGAGTTTTTTTTATTTTTTTCTCTTTATTTTTTAACCATATCCCGACCCTCATCCCTTTAATAAATCTTTTGATCACTTTTACCCTTCTCTGTATTTATTACTCAGGAGTCCATTAGGTTTTACTGGCGCACCGAGACAACCCTTTCTCCATTGTTTAAAGGGCAGCAAAACTCCCTCATTCCACATTGGTAGTCGACATGATTTTACCTATACTAGCCCCCTACCCATTTTGCCTGCATTTCTAGTATCAGCGCTGGATTATTCTTTGCAGCCCCTCAGTATCCGTATCATGTCTCTGCAGCCCCTCAGTAACCCCATCATGTCTCTGCAACTCCCCCTTCAGTATCACCATCATGTCTCTGATGCCCCCCAGTATCCCCATCATATCCCTGAAGCCCCTTCAGTATCCCCATCATGTGTCTCAAGTCTCCTAGTATCCCCATCATGTTTCTGCAGCCCCCCAGTATCTCCATCATGTGTATCAAGTCTCCCTGTATCCCCATCATATCTCTGCAGCCCCCCAGTACCCCCATCATATATCTGATGCCCCTCCAATATCCCCATCATGTCTCTGAAGCCCCTCCAGTATCCCCCTCATGTGTCTCAAGCCTCCCAGCATCCCCATCATGTCTCTGCAGCCCCCCTCAGTATTCCCATCATGTCTCTCCATCCCCTCCTCAGAATTCCTCCTCATATGCCTCCAGCCCCCATCAGTATTCCCCATTATGTGCCTTTAGCCTCCCTCAGTATCCCCCATCGTGTGCCTCCAACACCCTCAGTTTTCCCCATCATGTGCCTCCAGGCCCCCCTCAGTATTCCCCATTATGAACCTCCATCCCCCCTCAGTATCTCCCATCATGTGCCTCCAGCTCCCCTCAGTATCTCTCATCATGTGCCTCCAGCCCCCTCAGTATTCCACATCATGTTCTTCTAGCCTTCCGCAGTATCAACCATCATGTGCTTCCAGCCCCCCTCAGTATCTCCCATCATGCGCCTCCAGCTCCCCTCAGTATTCCCCATTATGTGCACCTCCACATCTCCCCTCCTGTGCCTCCAGCTCCCCTCAGTATTCCCCATTATGTGCCTGCAGCCCCCCTCATTATTCCCCATCATATGCCTCCAACCACCCTCAGTATTCCCCATCATGTGCCTCCAGCCCCCCTCACTATTCCTCATCATGTTTCTCCAGCCTTTCCCCTTTTTACTTACCTTTGTGTCTTTCTTTCCTTCGGCGCTCTTATTCCTTCATGTGTATACAGGAAATTCCTGTATGAGCTGCTGCAGCTGTTATGTAGAACTATCCAGCATGGCGCCGAGATGCACCGCATCCCCCAGCGGAGTGGGTCGCATCGGCCCTGGATAGATAGTTAAAGTATGAGACAGATAGATAGATATGAGATAGTTAGATAGATAGATAGATAGATAGATAGATAGATAGATAGACACCTTACCTTAAGAGTCCAGTCTTCAGCAGTCCAAAGATGAAGGAGGAAGTCTCCACAGCCCGGCAGCCAGAGAAATCACATGACGCACTGTGAGGAGAGGAAGTTCTTCTAGCAGTGTGATGAGTCATCGCTTGTTGCTGGGCTGGAGATTTCTCCCAGTGCGATGACAGGCTGTCAGTGGAGATAAAACTACACGTGGATTGCAGGGGCCCCTCTGAAGCTGAGGCCCATCACAGCTGTCCCCCTTGTCCCCCCCTGTCGCCAGGCCTGATGCAGAGAACACCTAGAAGACCTTCACTGTCATTAGGGTGGAATATGCCATTCCCAACAGCTGCTGTTTTTGATATCTACAGCTCTGCCACACGTTGGAGGTGCAGCTGGGGGGCAGTCCTGTTTTCAGTTAGACCTCTTCCACTTTGAAGATGCTGAGGTCGGCCACTGACCACCGCTCAGTGTAGTTTCTTTATTTTGCATTGGGAGGCAGCATGTGGGCGAAGAATCTGCCCTCCTTGAGAAAGCAATGGGAAGGTAACTTAGGTAGATTTCTGGACAAGTGGGAGCAAGTTCTATCTAGTCCTAGATATGACACCTTCCTGCTTGAGATTTCAACAAATAAATTAATTTATTTTACACTGAGTGTACCTATCCCCAGAGAGGCTGCTTGCTATGGGTTTTAGAAACAATTCTAAATGTGCTCGAGGTCAATCCGAAGGAACGGATTTCTGGCATATACTGTGGGAATGTCCGATAATTCAAGATTTCTGCTTAATAGTATGGAATTGTGTGCTTGTAATGATCCTGGGCATCCCTTCCCTAAGCTCCAGGGTTTTTACCTTTGGCCTTAACTTAGAAGAGATCTGTCACGTTCTGTGGATTTTTGGGATCGGTTCCGGGTTTCAGGGATGACGACAACAGGGTTGGATTAAAATGAAACTGAGCAGGTTTAATGACTGAGGGTTGCATACATAGGTATTAAATGAAAATAAGTCCCGAATGAGATGGTCATGTGAGGATTTTCCAGAGAGTTCGTAAAGCACAGGTGAAAAGTCCAACAGTAGCTGTGGAAGTCCGAATAGAGTCCAATGGAAATAGGTGAACCGAAGGGTGGTGCAAGTAGTAGAGGCAGACAATAGGGCAGATTGCAGCAGGACCGGAGTTGCAGAACTGGTTGCAGCCGAGGACGTCAGCTGGGACACAGGACTTGGCTCCGGACAGGACCTTGGGACCGGACCTCAGGGTTGAACCTCAGGATTGGACCGTAGATCAGATGTGCTGAATCTGGACCTCTGGACTGGACCACTAGACAGGACCTCTGGACTGGACCTCTGGACAGGACTGGACCAAGCAGGACTGGATCAAGGCAGGAAACTGGATCAAGGCAAGAGCAGGATTCAGTAGTACCAGGCACCTAGAAGACCTAGTTGTTCTGTTGTTTTTGGATAGTTACTGTATATGTATGCTTGCTGTGTTTTTGTACTGTTTGTTTTTCTGTATGTATTTATAAATAAAATTTAATTTAAAATTAAATTGTTCACCCTGCATGAGGAAATCATCTTTTGTTGTTCCTTTATTTACCCTGATGTTCTTCATACTTCCTTCTAATATCTCCTATCTCCTCATCTCTAAAACCTTCTGCCATGCTTTTTGTAGCATTGATTATGGATAACCTCTTTTTTTTAAGTGTTTCCAAATGTTCTTTACCCTATTTAACATTTTAGACATTAGACATTTAACAAAATTTGGGCCAAATCCAGACCTAAGTGCAGTTTAAGTACAATCTTGTAGCGTATTTACGTGATCGTAAGTACTATGCACTCCACCGGGCACTCCCCTCGGTCACACATAATTGTACCAAATCCTACCTTAACTTTTCTTGCATAAGTACGGTTGTACATAGTGGATTGTCGCATTTAATGGTCTAACCTGGCCCATACAGCGCAATTTAAATGCCTCTATCCGCCTACAGAGTGTATTTACGGCCGTCGTAAGGATGACCTGCCACTTTGTACGTATTTACGAGAAATGTACGTATGATCAGAGTTACAACGCTTAACAACTGCTGCGTGCATGCGCAGTACATACAAAAATTCCAAGTTACGCAAGTGGCTAGAGTAATTTCGCTTTCGTACTGAACTCAGGATCTGGCCCTTTATGTGTGAATTTTAAATTAAACAAATTACTGTTTAACTTAGAAACACATGCTAGAGGCCTATTCTCTGTGCCCTCCCCCATCAAAAAAAATATGTGCCTGCCATAGATTAAGCATAAAGAACATCAGCGTAAATAAAAGAACAATTAAGAACAAAAATATTCCTAAAAAAAAGGGGAAGAATGTGGATCATTTGATAAGTGCATACCAAAATGTTAGTGCTTTTTTAATGATAAATATATGGATGTCACCCAAAGGATTCCCTAAATGGTCTGATTGAATTAAAACTTAACGTTTATTGAAAATTTATTATAAAAAATTTGTGTAATAGGCAAAATATCAAAAATAAATAAATAAAAACTGTTCTGCTTTATCAATCTAATTTAACATATACAGCGCATCCAGAAAATATTTACAGCGCTTCACTTTTTCCACATTTTGATACGTTACAGCCTTATTCCAAAATGGAATAAGTTCATTTTTCCCCTCAAAATTCTACACACATTGGGCCTGATCCAGAGCTACGATGTAGCGCTGAGCATACTAAAGCTCAGTGTTACATCGTGGACTCCCCATGACACCAGCGTACTTACTCTCGCTTACGCCGGCTGAAGGCTACCTTAGCTACTTACCTTTTAAACGAGGGTAACTATGCTGGGACGGCGGTGTTGTTACGATAACGCCACCCTCCCAGCCTCATTACCCTCCCTCCCCCCGCCTCTCTACACTAACTACAGCGTAGTAACGCTGGGGGACGCCCCCTCCAGCGTTACTACGCTGGTGCTATGAACATCTGCCCGGCACATGCATAGATCGGCTTTTCAGCCGATCTTATGCTTACACCCGCCAAAGTTACTACGGCGGGCGTAGCTCTGGATCAGCCCCAATATCCCATGATGACAATGGGGAAGATCCAGAGCTACACTTTTACTACGCTGCGTACTTACGCTAGTGTACCCTCGATGCACTCCCCTAGGCACACCCCTTTCATGTTCGTACTTTGTCCGCCTTACGCTTTTCAAACTCTATCTTAACTTTGAAAATGGAAGGGAGTAGGTGGCTGGCGCTTATAAAGCTTCTGCCATTAGATCTTACTAGGGAGGGTCAACAAAACCTACTAATCTTAAACCTAAATATATGAAGAGTGAGAAATAAAAAGTGCTGCAGGGTAGGGTGCTAATTATAAATGGACAATATGAGGGAAATGGATGGTTGTATAAATTAGGATAAAAACTCTAAAATGATATCAATGAATATGAATATGAATAGGATAATGAAAAACTTTCAAGCAGTAAAAGCAATAAATAAATAAAGAATAAATAGCAGTGCATCAATAAATGATCAATAAATAAATGAGCAGAATAAACGCAGATCTTAAAATCAGTCCATCACTTAATGAATAAATAGTCCAGGTGAGCAAGTTTATACAGGTGAATCTTTCCAGGGACCTAATTGTATCCCAGTAGTGAGCCCAGAAATCCTTTAGTGTTAATTGAATTAATATTGAGATTAATATCCTTCCAACCTCCGGTCTAAAGAAACAAAAAGTAGTGGTGAATACATAACATTTATTTCATATGGTCACACAGGTGGATGAGTAAAAAGATGAATAAATAATACACAATAAATAATAAACAATAAATAATAATAACGAGTGCAAATACACGTGCAAATACACGTGGACCTCCGGTCCTAACAACCAGTGCCATACTTCCCTTAATTGTGGTCAGTAACTGATCACACGGTGAGTTGTCAGCAGGGCGGTCAGGCGGTGTGCAGGCGTCTCACCATGCAGACTGGAGAGCGGTAAGCTGCAGCGTCTACGGAGAACGTCCGTGGAGGGCAGATGACGTGTGGCCGGATCCACGTGATTGGCAGGGGCAGGTCGGCAGGCAGGTGGATAGGTCAAGGATATAATATGATATGCTGGATAAAAAGACTGGTCACTGATCGTAATGAGATGTCACGCTGGACTGGTATAGCAAAAAATTGGACCTTAGTTTTTATCTCACTCCTGAACCCGCTCTCCTATCCCACATGCCCCTGTAGTAGACCACCATCTTCTATACCCGGTCTTCCCTGGTGGTCTCCCCACTAGGTACTATACGGGCCCATGCCTGCTTAACTTCCAAGGTCGTCAGAGATTGGGTGTAACCAGGTAGGTATGATCGTAGATGTGGATGTACTCCTGGGACGGAAGTTCAGTGGAGGCGATCGACAAGAGTAGGGGGTGTCAAAACTAGGTCAGAGATAGCTATAGGAACCACTTAAGTTCAAAGTCCAGGTTAAGGCCTTTCGGGGTGCAAATATCAAGTTCGTAAATCAGTCGCATCTCTGTACGTGCTAGTCTGGTTTCCGTATCCTTTTTTCTGCAATTCACTTGGATTGATTTGATGCCCATAAAATTAACAATGTTTGATGGATCACATTGATGTTGATCTTTCAAATGGGATGGAACAGAGTGTGTGGTAATGCCTCTCTTAATGTTCCGAATGTGTTCTCCCCATCTAACTTTCAATGGTCTCGAGGTTCTGACTAAGTACTGGAGTCCACATATGCACTCAAGCACATATATGCAGTTCCGAGAGTCACACGTGATGAATTCCTTAATCGGAATTGTTTTACCATTACTATGCGAGGTGATGGACTCAATTTTTTGGAGAGATTTAGTGGGACAGGTCCGGCACATAATGCAAGACCCAAACCGATAGAAGCCCTTACTTATGTGGCTTTTGTGGTAGCTATCAATAAAATTGGATTTAACAAGTTTGTTGCGTAAATTCGGGGCTTTTTTAAATATCAAATCTGGTTTTGTGGATAAGTGGGGTACTAAATCAGGGTCTTGTAGGAGAAGATGCCAATGTTTGGACAGGATATGTTTGATGCGTTTATGATCCCCATTAAACTGGTAGGTTTTTTTTATTTTATTTTCTTTGTGTAGTTTTGGGGACTAATATGGATTCCCTGTCCATTTGTAGGACTTCATTCATAGTCTGTTCTAGGTGTTCTCTGTCATAAACCTTTTCTTGGAATTGCATTTTCATAGTTCTTAGTTGGTCCTCACATATCTCATTATTGGTGCAATTCCGCCTTACCCTCTGAAATTGTCCTTTCGGAACGTTGGTAAGCCAGGGGAGGAAATGATTGCTAGTAATAGGTATAAAGGAATTGATATCCGGGCTTTTTATATAGTTTTTAGTACATATTTGGTTACCTTGTATATAAATAGTTAGATCTAAAAAGTTAACTTCCTGTTCACTAATATTAAAAGTTAAAACAATATTGTTATTAAGATTGTTTAAAAGTTGACAGAAACTCTCCAGGGCTTTATTTGTGCCTTTCCATATAAATAAAATGTCATCTATATATCTCCTCTAGAGGACCAGGTCCCCCCTGCCATTTTTGTCGCCTCTTTTTCCCAAACTGCCATAAATATGTTGGCATAGGAGGGGGCAAACCTGGTCCCCATGGCGGTACCTTTTATCTGGAGATAAAACGCATCATTAAAATGGAAGTAATTGTTGGATAAAATAAACTGAATCCCTTCAATTAAAAAGTTCTGGAGGATACTCTGACTCCCTTAGGAACTTCTATACTGATTCTACCCCCTTCTCATGATCAATGATAGTATAAAGGGAGCTGACATCGGCCGTGACTATCTTATACCCCTCATGTCAATCAATATCTTTTAAAATTCTTAAACCATCCCTGGTGTCCTTAAGATAAGAACTGATATTCCCCATAAAATTTTGTAAGTAAAAGTCTATGAAGGAAGACAGATTGGCCGTCATTAAATCAGATCCTGCCACTATAGGTCGTCCTGGGGGATTATTAAGATCTTTATGAATTTTAGGTAAAATATATAATACTGGGACTGAGGGTTTAGAGTTAAAAAGAAAGTTTTTTTTCATCACTGGTGAGGGTGCCAGCATCTAAAAATCTAGTTAAAAAAGAATTAAAATGAGAAAGGAGCTTGCTGGTCGGATTCTCTTTGAGTTTTCTATATGTTTCTTTGGGGCTGATTCAGAGATGCGATTTCCACGGCACTTAGGTGCGTATATTTAAGATCCTAGAAAATTCGCAAAACTGCGCATGCGTAGTAACAGTGCAACGCCGTTTACGTAGCGGTTAGGAGCGTAAGTTCGCTAAGAGCGTAAGTTTGAATCGCACGCAAGCACTTAAGATCTTAAGTGCAGCGAATCTTTAAGATCTTAAGGATTTGCATGGAAATGGGCGGGGGGAGGCAGGGAAATGAGGGAAAGTGGGCGAGGACTGACACTTAGGATCTTAAATGAACGCTCCCACGTCACTTAAGATCCCAAATGACAGCGTATAGTTAAGGCAAGTCAATGGTGGTCTAAGTTTAAGATCCACCGCTGTTTGCAAGGGGCGTGTCTGTTTTTGCAGTGGGCTGGAACCTGCTAAGATCTTAGCAAAGGTGCGTATATTTGCGATCTTTTCGCAATCGCATCTCTGAATCAGCCCCTTTATCTTTAAGTAGACGTTCTACTTCCTTTTGGTAATTATCTTTATCCATGATGACCAGTCCGCCCCCTTTGTCTGCTGGCTTAATTAGGATATATTTATTGATCCTCAGGGTTTCTATAGCCAGTCTTTATTTTTTCGTGAGGTTTTGGTGGATTCTTCTGTGTGTATTAGCGTGCATGGCTTTAAAGTCCTTAATCACTAGTTTTTCGAAGGTTTCTACGAAATTGCCTCTTTTGTGTTTAGGGAAGAATTTTAATTTAGTTTTGAATTTACTCTCAGAGGTAGTAGTGGGTTTGGGGTCTAAGAGAGGGGTTTGGGGCTCATCTGATGGGACATTATTCATATTATTGTTGGAATTACTAAAAAATTTCTTACGAGTAAATTTTCTTACGAATTTTTGGGTGTCCAGAAATAATTCAAAGTCATTAGATGTGTTGGTGGGAGCATATTTCAAACCTTTTTCTAACACCTGTTTCTCGTCCTGGCCTGAGATATATTTACTTAAATTAAAAATGGACGTGGTAGTGGTTACTGGAGTGTTATTGCTATCTGTGATGTGTTTATTTTGTTTGTTGATTCTGTATGTTTTCCTTCTTAGGTTTTTGTTGCTCCCTCTCTTCCCTCTTTTGCGTGGGATGGTGAAAATGGTCCTGCTCTGTCTTAAGGTGCGGGGTCTTCGTCCTCCCCTGTACAAAAAAGGAGTACTGAGATTTTCTTCATAGAGGTTGTCATATCTATTCTGTAGAGGGACATTGTAGTAGTCTCTCCATGGGTCCTGTCTATGGGAGGGTCTGAAAGGTGTCCTAAAACCTTCATCTCTATCCCTATAGAATGGTCCTGGGGTTCTAAGTGGGGATCTGGGTAAGTGTTGCTTATAGTGCCCTTGCCCCTGGTGTCCTCTGATACTTCCTGTTACATGCCGCCGCCGTAATCGGCGGGCAGGCATATCCGATACTCACCGCGCTCAGCTGGCCTCTGCTGTCACTGCCGCCAGGGCAGGCGAGCAGGCATGTCTGACGCCCCCTTCCCCTACTTACTAGTCCTCTGTACCTCCGGGTGGCCACGGCAGCGCGCGGCGTTGGTTATCTCTGGGCGCAGACATGTTTCCTTTGGCAGTGTTCCTTAGTGCCATGGCAACCTCCCGCTCTCCAATCACCTTGGGAGGCGGAGGTTGCCATGGTCACTGCTTTCCCTGCACAGCTTCCTGGCGTGCTTTGCTTCTTTCTCATTGGCTGGTGTCATCTTTAAAAGCCTGGCAGATCCTCCTACACACTGCCAAGATTTCATCATCTCATACAGACCTGGATCCCTCAATCACAGAGCTGATGCATTGTCTCGTTCATTCCTCCCGGAGCATGGTCCCTCCCACTCTCCCTTACCCATTATTTCATCTTCCTCCATCCTTTGCAGACTTACCCAGGATCTCCAAGCCCTTGTTCTTTCTGCCCAAGGTCAAGCCCCCAAACAATGTCGAGAGAATCGGCTATTTGTTCCTGCTAACCTGAGGAAACAAGTGCTTCTGGAGAATCATGCCTGCAAATCTGCTGGACATCTAGGGGTTCAAAAGACTCTTAAGATGCTATCTCGATCCGTGTGGTGGCCTTCTATGACTCAAGATACTAAAGAATTTATTTACACCTGCTCTTTGTGTGCTAAAAACAAGACCCCACGTTCTCCTCCCATCGGCCCTCTGTTACCTCTGCCTGTTCCCACTCGCCCATTGTCACATATTTCTATGGATTTCATCACTGACCTTCCTGAATCTCAAGGATTTACCACGGTATGGGTGGTGGTGGACAGGTTCAGTAAAATGGCCCATTTAGTTCCGCTCCGTGGTCTGCCTAATACCTTCGCTGCTACACTTCCAGATGTCAAGACAACTGGTCGTAAAATATTCCTTGGGCCGAATTTGCGTACAAAAACGCTTATCACTCCTCAACCTCTATTTCACCATTTTTCTGTGTCAATGGTTTTCACCCTAGAGCTAATTCCCTAACATCCTACTCCACCACTCCTACTTCTGAAACCAGAGGAACTGTCAGGAGTATGAAAACCATCTGGAAAGAAGTTAATCAATGCTTACAGGAGTCGGCTTTTAAAACTAAAAGTAGGGTGGACCAACATCGGTCTGAATGCAGGTTTAGGGTGGGCCAGAAAGTATGGCTGTCCACCAGAAACATCAGACTCAAACAGCCATCCAGGAAACTAGGTCCGAAGTTTATTGGCCCTTTCACCATTATTAAAAGGATCAATCCTGTGGCATTCAGGCTGGCTTTGCCCAGGAGTCTTAAAATTCCTTCCACATTCCATGCCTCATTATTAAAGCCCATTAAGACTTCAAAAAGATACCCTCAACGGCCAACCCTCACCAAGAAGCCCATCTTGGTGAATAATCAAGAAGAATATGAGGTTGAAGATATCTTGAATTCCAGGAAGGTCCAAATCAACTTCAATACTTGGTGCAGTGGAAAGGTTATGGACCAGCGGAAAGATCATGGATAACAGCAAGAAATCTTCATGCGGATAAATTAAGAAATAAATTCCATAAGAAGTTTCCAAATAAACCAGGCCATTGGGGTATCATAACCCCTCATCAAGGGGGGGGGGTAATGTTACATGCCGCCGCCGTAATCGGCGGGCGGGCATGTCCGATACTCACCGCGCTCAGCTGGCCTCTGCTGTCACTGCCGCCGGGGCAGGCAAGCAGGCATGTCCGACGCCCGCTTCCCCTGCTTACTAGTCCTCTGTACCTCCGGGTGGCCGCGGCAGCGCGCGGCGTTGGTTATCTCTGGGCGTAGACATGTTTCCTTTGGCAACGTTCCTTAGTGCCATGGCAACCTCCCGCTCTCCAATCACCTTGGGAGGCGGAGGTTGCCATGGTCACTGATTTCCCTGCACAGCTTCCTGGCGCGCTCTGCTTCTTTCTCATTGGCTGGTGTCATCTTTAAAAGCCTGGCAGATCCTCCTACACACTGCCGGTTATAGAGTCTGTCCTCAGCCACTATAGCCTGCTCTATTCTTGTTTGTGTGCCTAGTGCCCTGTGCCTAGTGAACTCAGAGTGCCCCAGCCTGTCCTTGCCTAGTACCTCCCTAGTTAACCCTCTTGTTACCAGGTCCTGCCTTTCTCCCACCTGATTGTTATACCCAGCTCGTTTGTTACCTGATCTCTCCTGTGTGATCGTTATTGTTTACCCCCTCGGGGGTAACCTCTGTTTGTTTGTGTGTGTGACAGTCCCTGTTAGTCCCATTCGTCACTTCAGTCCAGTCCCGTGATCCTTCTCAGTCCACTGTACTGCGTCCTTGTGTTCTCTGTAGTTTGTTTCCCGGTAAGTGCCTACTTACCGGTTCTGCTCCCTTGCACTGTAGCCTGCTCTGCTCTGTCTGTTTGCCTAGTGCCCTGTGCCTAGTGAACTCAGAGTGCCCCAGCCTGTCCTTGCCTAGTACCTCCCTAGTTAACCCTCTTGTTACCTGGTCCTGCCTTTCTCCCACCTGCTTGTTATACTCAGCTCGTTTGTTACCTGATCTCTCCTGTGTGATTGTTATTGTTTACCCCCTCGGGGGTAACCTCTGTTTGTTTGTGTGAGTGACAGTCCCTGTTAGTCCCGTTCGTCACTTCAGTCCAGTCCCGTGATCCTTCTCAGTCCGCTGTACTGCGTCCTTGTGTTCTCTGTAGTTTGTTTCCCGGTAAGTGCCTACTTACCGGTTCTGCTCCCTCGTATTTGTTTTTCTCAGTCATCTCAGGGTTCACTGTGTGGTGTCTTCCTTTCTCTTCTCCGGGTTCAAGTGCAACGGAGTACGACCACGCCCCCGGGGGGGCACAGTCCATCCCCACCATCAGGGGCTCTGGTGAAGAACCTCCGGGAGGTTACGAGTTTGATCCGAAAACTTGCCCGGCACTTCCGTGGGATCTTGTCGAGGTCACTCCGGTACTACACCAGTATACCCGGAGTACCTCTCCTGGGCCACACCGGTACCTCAGGGGTAATCCCAATGTGCCATAACATTATAACCGGCCATATACTATTACGGAAATGGAGGCGTCCACATCCGAGGCTATCAACGCCCTCATAGCACAAGTCTCCAACCTCGGGCAGATGGTACAAGCTTTAACCACCCAAGTAAACAACCAAGGGGAGATGATTGCCGCCATGCAAGCCGCCGCTCCTGCCCCTGCCCCTATTTCTCCTCTACCAGCTCCTCAGGCTCATGCCACTGATATTAAGGTGAACCTTCCTGACAAATTTTCCGGTAATCGAAGTCAATTCCATCTCTTCAAAGAAAACTGTAAGCTCTACTTCCAGCTTCGGCCAAATGCGTCCAGAACCGAACTCCTGCGAGTAGGACTTATAATTTCCCTTCTCCAGGGAGACCCACAGGCATGGGCATTCGGTCTACACCCAGATGACCCAGCCCGTCAGTCTGTGAACAACTTCTTTGAGGCCCTTGGGCTGTTATACGAAGATCCTGATCGGGCCGCCACGGCGGAAGCCAAGCTGCGTGCCCTTCGTCAAGAAAGAAGAACGGCGGAGGAATACTGCGCCGAATTCCGCCGTTGGGCCAACGATTGCGGGTGGAATGACCTGGCCCTCCGCAGTCAATTCCGGATCGGACTTTCGGAACAAGTTAAGGACACCCTTGTTCAGTTTCCGACATCCGAAACCCTAGATGACCTGATGCGGATCGCTATTAAGGTGGATCGACGCCTGAAAGAGCGGCGCCAGGAGAAGGATACCACTCCAGTTTTTTCTCCTGCCTTCCTGGTTCAGGATTCTTCACCATTAGATGAACCAATGCAGATTGGCGCCTATAGGCTCTCCAAAGAAGAAAAAGCCCGGAGACTGAGTATGGGCTTATGCTTGTATTGTAGAGGAAAAGCCCACAGAGCTGATGCTTGTCCTAAAAAACAAGGTCCATCGGGAAAAGAGTAAACCAGCCGAATGTGGAGGAGGTTCGGCTGGGAATTCATCTCGTCTCCTCAGCAAATGCCTTACTAGTTCCTGCCCGCCTAACTGTTGGGGAACATGAAAAACATCTTACAACTTTTATCGACAGTGGTGCCGCAGGAAACTTCCTTGATTTTGAACTTGCTAGTTCCTTAAACCTCCCTATTAAGGAGTTGAAGTGTCCTATCTCAGCAGCTGGTCTGGATGGTAGGCTTCTCTCCAGGGGGCTTATTCGTCAGATTTCTGTCCCTGTGCAATTGTCTGTTGGACTCTGTCACTCCAAAATCATTGAATTCCTTATAATTGAGTGTCCTACGGTTAAGCTCATCCTGGGGCATCCTTGGCTCCGACTCCACAGCCCCAATATTGACTGGGCACAGGGAGAAATCCTGCAATGGAGCGAAAAATGCAAGTCTTCATGCATTTCTTTTCCTATCCGTCTGGCTCAAGTTTCGATGAAAAAATTGCCTCCGCAGTATATGGACTTCGCTGATGTATTCTCCAAACAAGCTTCAGAAATCCTGCCTCCCCACAGACCCTACGATTGTTCCATTGAATTGGTTCCGGATGCCAAGCTACCCAAAGGGAGATTATTTTCTTTATCTCGACCTGAGTCCATGGCTGTGGATGAGTACATCCAAGACAACCTGAAAAAAGGGTTTATTCGACCCTCTAAATCTCCGTTGGGGGCAGGATTCTTTTTCGTGGAAAAAAAAGATGGATCCTTAAGGCCATGTATTGATTACTGAGCTTTGAACCAGATTACCGTGAAAAACACCTATCCACTACCTTTAATCACAGACCTGTTTAATCAACTTAAAGATGCAGTGGTCTATACTAAAATAGATCTTCGTGGCGCATACAACTTGGTGCAGATCAAAGAGGGAGATGAATGGAAGACAGCATTTAACACTCACTCCGGCCACAATGAATATTTGTTGATGCCTTTTGGCCTCTGCAACGCGCCTGCTGTCTTCCAAGACTTCATCAATGATGTCCTATGGGAATTCCTGAGAAAGTTTGTGGTCGTTTACCTAGATGACATTCTCATTTTCTCTCCCTCTTTGAAAGAACATCGGAATCATGTGAGACAAGTTCTAAAATGCCTACGAGAATTCAGATTATATGCAAAAATTGAGAAATGCGAATTCGAAGTATTCAGTGTAACCTTCCTAGGTTACGTAATCTCTCCTCAGGGATTTGCTATGGACCCTGAAAAAGTAAAGGCCATTCTGGATTGGAAACAACCTACGGATTTAAAGGCCATTCAACGCTTCATGGGATTTGCAAATTATTACCGAGGCTTCATCTGTGCCTTCTCCATTCTCATGTCTCCCATCGCTGCTCTCACCAGAAAAGGGGCCGATCCGGCTAACTGGCCCAAGAAAGCTCGGGAATCCTTCCAGGCATTGAAAATTGCCTTCACCACAGCTCCTATTCTCAAGCATCCTAATCCGGAACTTCCGTTTATCATTGAAGTAGATGCTTCTGATGTAGGAGCAGGGGCAGTTCTCTCCCAAAAGGATCCTCTCAGCTCTAAGTGGTGTCCTTGTGCTTACTTTTCTAAGCAGTTCTCCCAAGCAGAAAAGAATTATGACATCGGCAATCGAGAACTGTTAGCCATCAAAATGGCTTTTGAGGAATGGAGATACTGGCTGCAAGGCTCAAGACATGTCATCACGGTCCTCACGGATCACAAGAATCTGGCATACATCCAGTCTGCCAAGCGCCTGAATCCCCGTCAGGCCCTTTTTTCACAAGATTTAATTTCATCATCTCATACAGACCTGGATCCCTCAATCACAGAGCTGATGCATTGTTTCGTTCATTCCTCCCGGAGCATGGTCCCTCCCACCCTCCCTTACCCATCATTTCATCTTCCTCCATCCTTTGCGGACTTACCCAGGATCTCCAAGCCCTTGTTCTTTCTGCCCAAGGTCAAGCCCCCAAACAATGTCCAGAGAATCGGCTATTTGTTCCTGCTAACCTAAGGAAACAAGTGCTTCTGGAAAATCATGCCTGCAGATCTGCTGGACATCTAGGGGTTCAAAAGACTCTTAAGATGCTATCTCGATCCGTGTGGTGGCCTTCTATGACTCAAGATACTAAAGACTTTATTTACACCTGCTCTTTGTGTGCAAAAAACAAGACCCCACGCTCTCCTCCCATCAGCCCCCTGTTACCTCTGCCTGTCCCCACTCACCCATGGTCACATATTTCTATGGATTTCATCACTGACCTTCCTGAATCTCAAGGATTTACCACGGTATGGGTGGTGGTGGACAGGTTCAGTAAAATGGGCCATTTTGTTCCGCTCCGTGGTCTGCCTAAAGCACGTACTCTATCCAGTCTATTCATCAAGCATATCTTCAGGTTACATGGGCTTCCTATGGAAATTGTGTCAGACCATGGATCCCAGTTTGTAGCAGCTTTTTGGAGAGCCTTCTGCAAAGTCCTGGGTATCCAGATTAACCTGTCTTCCGGTTATCACCCCCAGTCGAATGGCCAGACTGAATGTGTAAACCAATCATTGGAACAATACCTTCGCTGCTACACTTCCAGATGTCAAGACAACTGGTCGGAAAATATTCCTTGGACCGAATTTGCGTACAATAACACTTATCACTCCTCAACCTCTATTTCACCATTTTTCTGTGTCAATGGTTTTCACCCTAGAGCTAATTCCCTAACATCCTACTCCACCACTCCTACTTCTGAAACCAGAGGAACTGTCAGGAGTATGAAAACCATCTGGAAAGAAGTTAATCAATGCTTACAGGAGTCGGCTTTTAAAACTAAAAGTAGGGTGGACCAACATCGGTCTGAATGCAGGTTTAGGGTAGGCCAGAAAGTATGGCTGTCCACCAGAAACATCAGACTCAAACAGCCATCCAGGAAACTAGGTCCGAAGTTTATTGGCCCTTTCACCATTATTAAAAGGATCAATCCTGTGGCATTCAGGCTGGCTTTGCCTAGGAGTCTTAAAATTCCTTCCACGTTCCATGCTTCATTATTGAAGCCTGTTAAGACTTCAAAAAGATATCCTCAACGGCCAACCCCCACCAAGAAGCCCATCATGGTGAATAATCAAGAAGAATATGAGGTTGAAGATATCTTGGATATCATAACCCCTCATCAAGGGGGGGGGGGTAATGTTACATGCCGCCGCCGTAATCGGCGGGCGGGCATGTCCGATACTCACCGCGCTCAGCTGGCCTCTGCTGTCACTGCCGCCGGGGCAGGCAAGCAGGCATGTCCGACGCCCGCTTCCCCTGCTTACTAGTCCTCTGTACCTCCGGGTGGCCGCGGCAGCGCGCGGCGTTGGTTATCTCTGGGCGTAGACATGTTTCCTTTGGCAGCGTTCCTTAGTGCCCTGGCAACCTCCCGCTCTCCAATCACCTTGGGAGGCGGAGGTTGCCATGGTCACTGCTTTCCCTGCACAGCTTCCTGGCGCGCTCTGCTTCTTTCTCATTGGCTGGTGTCATCTTTAAAAGCCTGGCAGATCCTCCTACACACTGCCGGTTATAGAGTCTGTCCTCAGCCACTATAGCCTGCTCTATTCTTGTTTGTGTGCCTAGTGCCCTGTGCCTAGTGAACTCAGAGTGCCCCAGCCTGTCCTTGCCTAGTACCTCCCTAGTTAACCCTCTTGTTACCAGGTCCTGCCTTTCTCCCACCTGATTGTTATACCCAGCTCGTTTGTTACCTGATCTCTCCTGTGTGATCGTTATTGTTTACCCCCTCGGGGGTAACCTCTGTTTGTTTGTGTGTGTGACAGTCCCTGTTAGTCCCATTCGTCACTTCAGTCCAGTCCCGTGATCCTTCTCAGTCCACTGTACTGCGTCCTTGTGTTCTCTGTAGTTTGTTTCCCGGTAAGTGCCTACTTACCGGTTCTGCTCCCTTGTATTTGTTTTTCTCAGTTATCTCAGGGTTCACTGTGTGGTGTCTTCCTTTCTCTTCTCCGGGTTCAAGTGCAACGGAGTACGACCACGCCCCCGGGGGGGCACAGTCCATCCCCACCATCAGGGGCTCTGGTGAAGAACCTCCGGGAGGTTACGAGTTTGATCCGAAAACTTGCCCGGCACTTCCGTGGTATATTGTCGAGGTCACTCCGGTACTACACCGGTAAACCCAGAGTACCTCTCCTGGGCCACACCGGTACCTCAGGGGTAATCCCGATGTGCCATAACACTTCCTCTGTACTCCCTGGGAGGTGTTCTCCTATGTGACTTTCCCCTATGAAAAGTAGGTCTGGGAGGGGTTCGTCTACTGGAGCGTTCCCTTCTGTGAGGTGATCTTACAGGAGAGAAGGGTCTCCTGTGCATGAGAGGGGGTGGGTAGTCGGGGTGGTGTCTGGTCTCCCTGCTCTGGTGTGGTCGAGGCGGTATGGCCCTGGGGTTATGATGGTGTTGGGGACCAGGGCTTCTATCATTAGTGCCCCCACCTTCTATCTCCATTGGTGTTTCATCTTCTATGTGTTCTATATTTCTTTCTATATCCCTATTAAATTTTAGAATTTCCTTTGAATGATCTTTTCTTCGTTTTTTGTACCCTCAAGTTTATTCTTTTTCCTATTTCTTTAAATTCCTACATGTTAGTGTAAGGGGTGAGTCATTCTTGTAGTTCCTCTATTTCTCTTTTGACCTGGGATAATACTTCCCCTCTTTCCTGAATGATAAGTTGCATGAGGGAAAAGGAACATTGATCAAGTATTTCATCCCATCTCTCATAAAAATTATCATTTTTTATTTCAATGGATGCTGTCTTGTCTATTTTTAGACCTTTGGGCACTACTTTTTCTGATAGGTATTTCTCCAGTCCCGCTATTTCCCACCATATTCTACTTTCTTTCAAAAGTGAACTTTCTAATTTGGATGTCATTCTTTTGAAATCATCTTCTTTGGGTTCAACAGGTGGTTTTCTGAGTATGTATTGTAATTTATTATTCCTATCCTCTCTCCATGAGAACATATTGAGATTATTTGTGTACGTATTGTAAATAAAAAGGAATAGATATATAATGGAAGTGGGCGGGGATAGTGGTTAGGGGTTAGGACTGGTCCAAGCTGCCGCATCTACAACCTAGAGTAGACAAATAGAGCAAGGATGAAAATGGAAGGGAGTAGGTGGCTGGCGCTAATAAAGTTGCTGCAATTAGATCTCACTAGGGAGGGTCCACAAAACCTCCTAATCTTAAACCGAAATATATGAAGAGTGAGAAATAAAAAGTGCTGCAGGGTAGGGTGCTAATTATAAATGGACAATATGAGGGAAATGGATGGTTGTATAAATTAGGATAAAAACTCTAAAATTATATCAATGAATATGAATAGGATAACAAAAAACTTTCAAGCAGTAAAAGCAATAAATAAATAAAGAATAAATAGCAGTGCATCAATACATGATCAATAAATAAATGAGCAGAATAAACGCAGATCTTAAAATCAGTCCATCGCTTAATGAATAAATAGTCCAGGTGAGCAAGTTTATACAGGTGAATCTTTCCATGGACCTAATTGTAATATTGAGATGAATATCCAAATCCTTTAGTGCCAATTGAGAATTAATATTGAGATTAATATCCTTCCAACCTCTGGTCTAAAGAAACAAAAAGTAGTGGTGAATAAATAACATTTATTTTCTTTTTATCTCTGAACCCTGAGTCCCAGTATTATATATTTTACCTAAAATTCATAAAGATCTTAATAATCCCCCAGGATGACCTATAGTGGCAGGAACTGACTCAATGACGGCCAATCTGTCTTCCTTCATAGACTTTTACTTTTAAAATTTTATGGGGAAAATCAGTTCTTATCTTAAGGACACCAGGGATGTTTTAAGAATTTTAAAAGATATTGATTGGCATAAGGGGTATAAGATAGTCACGGCCGATGTCAGCTCCCTTTATAATATCATTGATCATGAGAAGTTGGTAGAATCAGTACAGAAGTTCCTAAGGGAGTCAGAGTATCCTCCAGAACTCCAGAACTTTTTAATTGAAGGGATTCAGTTTATTTTATCCAACAATTACTTCCATTTTAATGATGCGTTTTATCTCCAGATAAAAGGTACCGCCATGGGGACCAGGTTTGCCCCCTCCTATGCCAACATATTTATGGCAGTTTGGGAGGAAGAGGCAACAAAAATGGCAGGGGGGGGACCTGGTCCTGTGGAGGAGATATATAGATGACATTTTATTTATATGGAAAGGCACAGATGAAACCCTGGAAAGTTTCTGTCAACTTTTAAACAATAATAATAACAATATTGTTTTAACTTTTAATATTAGTGAACAGGAAGTTAACTTTTTAGATCTAACTATTTATATACAAAGTAACCAAATATGTACTAAAAACTATATAAAAAGCACGGATATCAACTCCTTTATACCTATTACTAGCAATCATTTCCTCCCCTGGCTTACCAACGTTCCGAAAGGACAATTTCAGAGGGTAAGGCGGAATTGCACCAATGATGAGATATGTGAGGACCAACTAAGAACTATGAAAATGCAATTCCAAGAAAAGGGTTATGACAGAGAACACCTAGAACAGACTATGAATGAAGTCCTACAGATGGACAGAGAATCCATGTTAGTCCCCAAAACTACACAAAGAAAATAAAATAAAAAAACCTACTTTTTATTACACAGTTTAATGGGGATCATAAACGTATCAAACATATCCTGTCCAAACATTGGCACCTTCTCCTACAAGACCCTGATTTAGTACCCCACTTATCCACAAAACCAGATTTGATATTTAAAAAAGCCCAGAATTTACGCAACAAACTTGTTAAATCCAATTTTATTGATAGCTACCACAAAAGCCACATAAGAAGTAAGGGCTTCTATCGGTGTGGGTCTTGCATTATGTGCCGGACCTGTTCCACTAAATTTCTCCAAAAAATTGAGTCCATCACCTCGCATAGTAATGGTAAAACAATTCAGATTAAGGAATTCATCACGTGTGACTCTCGGAACTGCATATATGTGCTTGAGTGCAGATGTGGACTCCAGTACTTAGGCAGAACCTCGAGACCATTGAAAGTTAGATGGGGAGAACACATTCGGAACATTAAGAGAGGCATTACCACGCACTCTGTTCCATCCCATTTCAAAGATCAACATCAATGTGATCCATCAAACATTGTTAATTTTATGGGCATCAAATCAATCCAAGTGAATTGCAGCAAAAAGGATACGGAAACCAGACTAGCACGTACAGAGATGCGACTGATTTACGAACTTGATACTTGCACCCCGAAAGGTCTTAACCTGGACTTTGAACTTACGTGGTTCCTATAGTTATCTCTGACCTAGTTTTACTCCCCCTCCTCTTGTCGATTGCCTCCACTAAACTTCCATCCCAGGAGTACATCCACATCTACGATCATACCTACCTGGTTACACCCAATCTCTGACGACCTTGGAAGTTAAGCAGGCATGGGCCCGTATAGTACCTAGTGGGGAGACCACCAGGGAAGACCGGGTATAGAAGATGGTGGTCTACTCCAGGGGCATGTGGGATGGGAAAGCGGGTTCAGGAGTGAGATAAAAACTAAGGTCCAATTTTTTGCTATACCAGTTCAGCGTGACGTCTCATTACGATCAGTGACCAGTCTTTTTATCCAGCATATCATATATCCTTGACCTGTCCACCATCACTTTTTAAGACATTCCTCTAATTAAGGATAAGGGGATTTGATGCAGGGGTACATTTCTATGGCTGCCAGCATATTATGGAGTTTGCGTTCCTAATTAGCCTAGTAGTCTCCATTCTTCCTGCAACCTCAAATATCCATTCCTTATTTTTAAATGTTCCTTTTTATACTTACCTTTCAGTTAACTCTCCACTCAGTACTACCCACCCCAATATATTTATGAGCCCTCCCTTCTTGCATTCTCAAGACTCTCCCTTCCATTGTGGGAGGTCTTAGGTCTTACCTTTTTGCACACCTGCGGGCCCTATATAGGAATCTTATGCCACGTATAGGGACATAAATAATTCTGGGTCCTAAAGGTACCATGTCTCGTGAAGAGATAGATCCGATAAACCAACTGTTTCGAATAAACTTTAAACCTTAAGGTTTATGTTTATGCAGTAATATCAATATCTCATTTGCAATATTTTATATGTAATATTTTATATACTGCACTGTATTTATTATTGTCTACGGAATGTCATTTTTATTGAATGCCATTTTTATTTAAATTTTTAAATGTTTTATTTAATGCCGTTTATGTAAAGTGTTTGTAAATTGGAGCAACGTTACACTGTTCCATCCAAGCTGTGAGAAGGTTGCCTCTCCAAGGGTTAAATAATGAATGACCACTCCTACATAGAAAAAACTTTAATTGAGCAAAGTATAAGAACCCTTCCTTCCAACCTCCAACTCTTAATCTGGCTTGAGAAAGGGATCCGGCGATCCTGAAACGCGTTGCCTGCCGACCTGCCCCTGCCAATCACATGGATCCGGCCACCCGTCATCTGCCCTCCACGGACGTTCTCCGTAGACGCTGCAGCTTACCGCTCTCCAGTCTGTGTGGTGAGATGCCTGCACACCGCCTGACTGCCCTGCTGACAACTCACCGTGTGATCAGTTACCCGGGACTGACCACGATTAAGGGAAGTATGGCACTGGTTGTTAGGACCGGAGGTCCACGTGTATTTGCACTCGTTATTATTATTTATTGTTTATTATTTATTTGTATTATTTATTCATCTTTTTACTCATCCACCTGTGTGACCATATGAAATAAATTTTATTTATTCACCGCTACTTTTTGTTTCTTTAGACCGGAGGTTGGAAGGATATTAATCTCAATATTAATTCAATTGGCACTAAAGGATTTCTGGGCTCACTACTGGGATACAATTAGGTCCCTGGAAAGATTCACCTGTATAAACTTGCTCACCTGGACTATTTATTCATTAAGTGATGGACTGATTTTAAGATCTGCGTTTATTCTGCTCATTTATTTATTGATAATTTATTGATGCACTGCTATTTATTCTTTATTTATTTATTGCTTTTACTGCTTGAAAGTTTTTCATTATCCTATTCATACTCATTGATATAATTTTAGAGTTTTTATCCTAATTTATACAACCATCCATTTCCCTCATATTGTCCATTTATAATTAGCACCCTACCCTGCAGCGCTTTTTATTTCTCACTCTTCATATATTTCTATCCTAACTTTACACGGCGTAACAGCTCACATACGTAGTTACGTAGCTAAGCATGCCCATATTGTATGATTTAAATGCCTCAGCCTCACCCGAATCATAAATACGGGTGGCGTATGGCTGGCACGCACCCTTTGTAAGTTACGCTACTGATACGTGACTGCCCCTTACTCTATGACTTACGTGGAAAAACAACTGACATGCACATGTGCCGTAAGCACCAATGTGTGAATTTACACTAGCGGCTAGCGTAAATTCACTCGCGGACGTAGTTCTGGATCTAGCCCAACGTGTTTGCAAATTTATAAAAAATAAAATAAAATCACATGTGCATAAGTATTCACAGCTCAATGCTCAATACTTTGTTTAATCTGATTCAAGTCTGGGTTCTGGCTGGGCCACTCAAGGACATTCACAGAGTTGTCCTGAAGCCACTCCTTTAATATCTTGGCTGTGTGCTTAGGGCCGTCGCCCCATTATGAGGTCAAGAGCGCTCTGGAGCAGGTTTTCATCCAGGATGTCTCTGTACATTGCTGCATTCATCTTTCCCTCTATCCTGACTAGTCTCTCAGTTCCTGCCACTTAAAACATCACCACAGCATGATGCTGCCACCACCATGTTTCACTGTAGGAATGGTATTGGTCTGGTGATGAGCGGTGCCTGGTTTCCTCCAAACATAATGCCTGGCATTCACACCAAAGAGTTCAATCTTTGTCTCATCAGACCAGAGAATTTTGTTTCTCATGGTCTGAGAGTCCTTATGGTGCATTTTGGCAAACTCCAGGAGGGCTGCCATGTGCTTTTTACTAAGGAGTGGCTTCCGTCTGGCCACTCTACCATACAGGTCTGATTGGTGTATTGCTGCAAAGATGGTTGTCCTTCTGTAAGGTTTTCCTCTCTCCACAGAGGAATGCTTTAGCTCTGACAGAGTGACCATCGGGTTCTTGATCCACCTCCCTGACTATGGCTTTTCTCCCCCGATCGCTCAGTTTAGATGGCTGGCCGGCTCTAAGAGTCCTGGTGGTTCTGAACTTATTCCATTTATGAATGATGGAGGCCCCAGTGCTCATGGGTACCTTCAAAGCAGCAGATATTTTTCTGTACTCTTCCCCAGATTTGTGCCTCGAGACATGTTCAATCAACAGAATTTACCACAGGTGGACTCCAATTAAGCTGTAGGAACATCTCAAGGATGATCAGTAACAGAATGCACCTGAGCTCAATTTTGAGCTTCATGGCAAAGGCTGTGAATACTTATGTACATGTGATGTCTTAGTTTTTGATTTTTAATACATGTGCAAATATATCCCCAAAAACTTTTTCACGTTATCATTATGAGGTATGGCACTTAAAAATAGGCAAGTAAGTAAAAAAAAAAACTTATTTGTGAAATCCGGTCCATTAACATGTTACTTTTATCATATCATTATATTTTTTAAATATTAATTTACTTGTTGTTTTTGAGTTTCTATAGAGATGTCTATTGATTTATGAATTGTTGATTTTCAGCCGATCTTCAAAACACCTTGCAAAGCAATCTGACTTTTCCTAGCAAACATACATCTTCACCACCACCATGACGAATGTTGAAGAGTGCTGTTACCATCAGGTCATATTCAGTAAAGTCATACATAGAATACAATCAAACGACACCCCTATGAGTGCTTTAAAACTTGGACTTTGTCATTTACAGAGGAGGTGGATCATCTCATCTGCCTCAGCCAGTTCTATGAAGTGTCCTAATAATTTCAGTGACTGTAAAATTCATAAGATTCTCTTTACCTTGGATGTGCCTCTAACATACACATCATATTTAAGGAGCAGGTACCAAACGTGCCTCCCACTTTTTGCCACCGCTATCAGCTTTGTTGCAAACTTCCTCCGTTTCAGTATTAAATAGCTGCTTCATACCACCTCCTTTTCCAACTGTGACTATGAGGAATCATACTTTTCAAAGTGTGTTACATTGGGAATGGTCTGTTCTACATTGGACTAGGAGAGTGTAAAGTACACAGGACACTATAAGCCAGCTGTGAATCCTTTTTTGTGTTTTAATTATTTTATTCTATTCTTCCCAAAACAAGCACTTCAGTAAATGATACAGGTCTCTGCAGATGTGACGTGGTTCAGTAGTGGATGGGACTGGACTATGGTTTTTCTTTTCTCTTTCTTTTCCATTTGGGAGGGGATTTGTATGCCACATAGACACATTCCCTGTGTATAAAGGTGTTGAAGTGTACTCTCTGTTTATCCCCTATTGGTCAGCTGAGCCTTTATTTTGCAATATCTGGTATTGATATGTTTGGATCTACTGATCCATTGTTAGAAGATGCTGTTGGAAACTAGGAATATTATTATTATTATTATTATTTCAATGAAGTTTATTTGCCTACTGTATATTTGTGTATGTAGTGTAAGTACTCTGTAAAATAGAACACTTGTAAGTACTACTTAGGTTGTACAGATTGAAATTTAGTGGTTTCATTGGCTGAACTGAAATGTTTTGCCTTAATTTTGTTTTTGTGGTTTTTCTTTTTCTTTTTTTTTTTTTTATATATATTGCTCTGCGTTTTTCTTTTTTTTCTTACTGTATTTAAATTTTGCTTTGTACATGTATTGTATTCCTTGTTCATGTTTTTCTACCCTCTGTTAATCATTGTATTGAATTTTATATGTAACTATTTTCTTTGCTATTGCCTCTGTACGGCGCTGCGGATAATAATAATAATAATAATAATAATAATAATAATAATAATATAATATCTATTTGCTAACCCTGCAACTCAGAACAAATAACCAAGACTAAGGTTTACTTGCTGGATCCAGACAATATCACATCTTTGATGTGGGATAGTTGAATTATCAGTATTGATGTGAATATCATCAGAGCTGGTCTCCCAGGTTTCTGGAGTAATAGTGAGATCTATCCATCACACTTTATTGATGCATTATTTACATGTTTACAGAACAATTATAGAAACTTGCTACAGATATAACAAACTGCTTCCCAAGTTCTTTGTGTGGTCTCACCAGAGGGCTTGTCAGGTCACTGAAGAGACAATTTAGTTGACTCTATTCTGCCAATTCAACTGACTGAGTCTAATGAAATTGTCTATTGAGGTGTTTTTTAAAGCTAGCATTGTATGAAATCTAATCTGGGTGACAGTATCAAAAGTAAAAAAAGTAAAAATTTTTTGTATAAAATTAAAGTTGACCTGCGCCGGAATTAGTTTTTCTAAAGTACAATAAACAGGTCAAAGGTGTGTAATTTTTTTGTTTAGCTACATCTCCTACCTAAAAGCCATGCATCATCTCCACCTTTGCATACATTTTTGCTATATTTCAGATTGCCTCATTACTAAGGAATCATGGACACTACCAAGAAATTTGGCACATATACTTCTAATGAGGAAAGAGGCATCACATATAAGCTTAACATTGCTGTAATGATAATGTTTTTGATTGTAAAAAATCGCTTCATTTACTTCCGATGGTATCAGAGCTACATGTGTGCCATCAACTGTCCCAATCACGTTAGGGAATCCAGCTATCTGATGTAATTGCTGTTTGATTGGCAACAGACCCACATCATCTAGGGGCAAATGGATAAACCGGTCCATTCTATGGATAAAAGACCTCCTTACTTCCTTAAGTATAGAGCTAAAGATGGACTGTGAATACCCACTGAACTTCACCCCTGGAAACTCCCACTAGCACAAAAATGTAACACTGCCAACATTTTCGTTTGCGGTAGTAATGCTGTCAGAATGTCATGCTTTGCCTTAAAGTCACCCTGCACAAGTTACAGTGTTTCCATGATGATGTGAGGTAAAGCTTCTAACCACCACTGCATCATTCCTTCTAAAGAGAACAATAATATGAGAGGTGAAGAGTACCAGCACATACACAAACGATTCTTACTTCAAATAACTAGACCTATTCAACAGTGATACAATAAGTCCACAGTGATACAATGGGCCTGATCCAGACTAACGATGGTGCGCTGAGCATTCTAACGCTCAGCGTAACATCGTTACACTCCCCCTGACACTCCCCCTAACACATCGTATTTACACTAGGTCAGGGCTCGAAGTGAAGTGGTATACGGGGGTATGCCATATCGTCACTTCTCCCACTGGTTTAATTGAAAAGTTATTCATCTCCATTAATTTCTATTTTTTTTATATTTTCATACCACCATTTCTAAAATGTCCATACCGCCACTTCCAAATTTCCACTTCAACAACTGCACTGGGTTACGCCAGCTGAAGGCTACCCTAACTTCAGCCGGCGTAACCCAGTGTAACTAGGCTGGGACGGAAGTGTCGTAACACAAATGCAGCCCTCCCAGCCTAATTACCCTACCTCCCCCTGCCTTCCTACACTAACTGCAGCGTAGTAACGTAGGGGAACGTCCCCTCCAGCGTTACTACGCTGCTGCTACGGACACCCGATCCTTGATCGGGCTTTACCATAGCTACACCAGGCAACATCTGTCCGGCACATGCGCAAATCGTTTTTTTAGGCGATCTTACGTTTACGCCCGGCATAGTAACGCCGGTCATCGGAGGTCTGGATCAGGCCCAATATTTCTATTTCAATAATGTTGCCAACTGGATAGCACAAGAGATAGAGATTTCAATACAAAGTATTTGTTCAAAAAATCTTACTTAATATGTTTGAATTTTTTGTTTCCCAGCATTTTAATAGTCAAGGAGGAGGATGTATGGAGGTAATTATTAATAATTCAAAATCTTATAAGATTTTATAAAAACAATTTAAAAATATGTGTAAGATAGATAGCCCTAATAAATGCAGGGATGGCAGCATTCAGTAATCTTCAGTGTGAAATGTGGGTGCTATACACAGAAATTGTGTTTGTATATACATAGCATTAATACAAAGGTGACAGATACTGAAAATTCCCAGTAAAAATCAGTATATGATATATAAGAGTTTTAGCCAGTTCAAAGTTATGAGTCCATTAAATGTTCTATGTTCTCTGTCCATTTCTGGTGAATAACATTACCAGAGCTCCACTGTGAGTTGACAAAACATTATCCCAGAGATCAAGGCCAGAGATAGGATGTGCTCCAATCTCCATTAGAGTGCCCAGTGTCCCATGTTACCCAGATAAAGAAGAAACGGAGTGTGAGTAACGGACCTTATCATACAGTGTGATTTAAGGAATATTTTGCAAATTATTATTAGCGCATACATTACTCCTATTACAGACTTACAGTTTCTTATAATGGACTAAAAATTTCGAACTGACTAAATCCCATATATATCAAATACTGATTTCTCATTTGCCAGCCTGTTATGACAGAATGGCCAAATACATACAGAGCGGCACTCTGAGATTATTAAAGTACTAGGAGTACATCATGGCTTCCGTTTTCAGTTTTAATGACAAAAGTTTTACCATTAAGATTGAAATGCTGGAAACCCTGGACCCCATAGTACTTTATTCTAACAATCTCTGAGTGCCGCTCTTTGGGCTGGATCCAGACCTTGTTAAGTGCATGAACTTAGTTACTCAAGGGCTAAACCATTTTGATTTCAGGGAGAGCCAAGTTAATTGTATTCTTTGCATGCAGGGATATATCTTTAAATTGCTTACTGCACACAGATACTGACCAGCTTTACTATCACACTGTTATTTAGACTAGGGATAGGAAACATCACCTCTCAACTCTAATACTGTTTGCAACAGATGAAATATGACTCCCCTGCAATCAACATGGTTTAGCCCAGGAGTAACTAAGTTCATGCACTTAACAAGGTCTGGATCCAGCTCTTTGTGTGGGTGTGTATGTTTATATCTATATCAAGATATATATCCATCTTGATATATCTAGTTCAGTAAGATTTTTTTTTTAAAGAGCATATAATTTGGTTATTAAATAAAATGGTAAAGTGTAATATGATATCCAAATCTTGTCATTTAGACAAGGGAGCAATCGATCATAGATATTTCTTATAAATTATATGTTTGGAACAGCACAGACCATTTTAAAATTTGATTTAATTACTGATAATTATATACTCCTCTTTGGTTAGAAATACTCCTTAAAAATGCTATGAGGAGTATTTTTACTATGGCAAAAAAACGTAGCGCGATCACTGGGTGGAGTGCCGTCGGACTGCGCCATAGAGCTGCAAGAGAGGCTCATTTCTTTTTTGGGAATTTGCGGAGGGGTTGCGGAATTTGCAAAGGCTGTGAATACTTATGTTCATGTGATTTCTTAGTTTTTGATAAATTTTCAAAAATCTCCCAAAAAGCTTTTTCGCGTTGTCATTATGGGGTATTGTTTGTAGAATTTTAAAGGGAAAAATGAATTTATTCAATTTTGGAATAAGGCTGTAACATAAAAAGTGGAAAAAGTGAAGCGCTGTGAATACTTGGATGCACTGTAGATGCGCTGCCATTTACACTTGGGTTTGAATAGATACCATATGCGCACGTACTGGGTATGAGCATGCACACTTGAAAATCATGTAAAAATACATCACACCAGCTGCACATTTAGATCTGGATCGGGGCCAATGTGGTTACAAAGATTATCCCTACGATGTGTTCACATTTGGGTACACAAGCAGTTGCTGGTCGAACTGCATCATGGAAACCAGATTTAATAGACACACAGGTGTCTGCTAGCTGTGTGGTATGTAGGACAGAGAGTAAATCAGCAGTGAGGCATCCGGG
>WWET01004745.1:68059-82309 GCA_011038615.1 Limnodynastes dumerilii | reverse complement strand
GAGGGGAGTGACAGGGGGTGTGCACTCCCCTCTGTCTCGCGTAATTACAGGCACCCGCACGCACAGATAGCATGCAGGGGTCTGAATCCGGTCCTATATGTTTCCTGTTTGTCTGCCCTCACATTAGGTTTCAGAGATTGTAAACTCTTGGGAGCAGGGCCCTCCATCCTCAGGTCCTTTCCCTCCCAGTGCCTCATCTCATATCTACCTTGGTCTGTCAATATCAAGATTGTATTGCGTCCTTATTCTTACCATTTTTAGTTTTACTCTGCCTCATCTTGTTTATAATTTGTGTCAAGTCTATACTACCCGTATTGTGCTGTGGACCTTTTGTGGTGCAATAATAATAATAATAATAATAATAATACTATACTACACAATGATCACATTTAAAATAATACATTTAATAGTAATAAATTCTTTTTTTTTTTTAATTCAGATTGCTAACTGAAAATGGTTATTGCTTGTGTTATATAGAATATAACTATTCCAAACATTATATATAAAAGATTCATACACACATTCATAGAAGAAGCATGGGAATCCTGTAAGACAGCATAGTTATTAGAACTATTTTAAAATTTTAAACTTTAGGGAACATTTAGTAACAGAATACAGACTTATGGGATGCAATATTGGGAAAGTGATGACAAATCTGGGAATGTTATAGCATTAATTATACAGGATTAGTTTATGGTGAAAGTGTTCTGATATTTGTTATGATAATTTAGGTCTTAAATATATTCTGTAAGTTCCAGACAGGAACAGCAAATACCATCAATGAGCTGTAAAAGAACTAGGTGTATTGATCATATAATTTACTTTGCTTAATGCCTCAAGATGGTCACTAGTTTCTATTAATGTGATTTGATTAAAGAGGGTGTTAAGGCCAAAATAGCTGCCCCCCACTATGTAGGTGATTGGGTTGATTCAAAGTAATCCTATCAAATTTAGATTTAAAAAAAGACTTACTATTTGTAACTATATGAAAGTGGTTAGGATCATTTCAATGCATTCCAAAATACTATCCTTTGTATTTCTGAGAAGAGCATGTTGAGGAAATTAAGCACAGGTTAGTACTGAGTGATCTACTTCATAACAGGAACTGTGGAGTTTCCTGAATTGCCTAATCCCTATTCACACAGGTCTATGTGAATTTCCTTAGCCACTAACAAGTTAAAAAAAACAACTACTAAACATACAGGCACAAGATTCTCAGCAGCCAACAATAGGGAAACCAGAATGTTACAGAAGATAATTTAAGGACACTAATGTGTTATACAAATGAAAGTTTAGTGAATACTTTTTTGCATAACTATTAAAGCTTTCCTAGTTAATATGTTCTTCTAACATAGTAAAATACTTCCTATATGTATGCAAATAATGACCAAAGAATATTCTAAATAGGGCATTAGAGTTAATCAATCCAGTTTAGGATCCTAAAAATAATGAAGTTAATAAAGTTGCATTTGACAGAACTTTACACAATATGAGAACAGCCACCTGCTCACAAAATAATGATAACACAATGTAAGTAATTTATTTTTACTTTTAAGACTTGTTTTAAATGTCATACACAGTTTAATTGAGGTTGCACTGAGTAACTACAGACCTGCTAGGCTTTTATTTTCCATAATGTTACAACAATACTACTATATATTATTTGGACACAGTCATTGGTTGGTAGGTTGACTCTAAAAACAACATTCCGTCATTGATTTTCTGTTAGAAGGGGGAGGAGGGTGTTTACCAAAGTTTTTTTTTTTTTACACATTCAGATGAAATTTTCACCGCTTCGTAGAGTCACAAGCCAAATTTTATACAATTTTAAACAAAAAAACTGGAATAGGTCAAAATGTACAAATGTGCCATATTTCTCACTTCCTTTTTTCAAAAGTCACATAATTTATCTATTTTTTTGTTGTTGTTTTTTTGGAAAGGCAGAAATCAGTGTACAGGGTGTTACACTAGCTGTTTTTTGTTAGTAAGATCATGGTTCAGGGCAGTGCCTTTGAGAGGTGAGATTTGTAAGAAAGCAATAGGTTATTTTTTTTTTTACTATTTGGGAAAATATTTCCCATCAGCCATGTTACCTCTTCCTGGTAAGTGATCTGGGGTTGAGGGCAACAAATAATGTAAATATTTGGTTTGATTTTACTTTAATTATAAAGGTTTATAATCTTCTGAAAGGCTGTAGTAGGCTCCATGTTCAGTGTCCCACCCCTGTGATGAGACATCATTTTTTCTGTTGCACAGAAGCTTAAGCATAGATGCACAGTTTTTTTTCCGAGTTTTACAGTTTGTCTCTATTGCTTAATGAATGGCCATTTGAGTAAAGTTTTAAAGGTCACAATGCACAAAAGCACTTATATGATAGCAAAAGAATTGAGTGCACCACCATTTGACATATCGTACATTTCCCATAGATAACTATAAATTACTCTGTGAATTGTTACTCCAACGGCAAAAAAATTATGTAACAAATTACCATACACTAGTTAATCGTGTTGCCTTTATCACTCATATAAAATAATACGCTACAGTAACTGCAGTAAGCAATCAAGTGTGTTGTAGCACTTTATATGTTTAGGAATGAACCAAGTGATTCCCAAGATGTAATGTAAATAAAGTCTCTCAATGAATACTGACAACTGATTGGTTGGTTAAATTATTTCTTTACTGATAGATCTTTTTCGATCCTGGCCTCTCCGAAAATGAAGAATTTAGTTGTATTCGCAAAAGATATTATCTTTTCATATAACAGAAAATAATCTTTTTATACAAAGTTGACCAAAAAATTTACATAAAAAATATTACAATCATGTATTACTCTAAACAGAGAAAGTTGCATACGATTACCATCATTCGTTTACTATAAATCACTCATAGAGATGCATTTCAGATAATTACTATTATGCAATTACTCTGAATCAATTAAATAACCAGTTTCAGATAGTAATAATCATGAATCAATTACCATCAAGCAATTACGTTCAATTAGCTAAATAATCAGTTTTAGGTAACAATATTAATACTATTACTTTCAATTAGTAATATAATAGTTTAAGGTAGTAACCATTACAATCATGCATTTCCTTACAAATGCAACAAAGTATGTTAGTCCATCAACACAAATATAACTTTTAAGCCTCTGCAGGAGGAGAAGCAACAGCTTTATAAGGGTTTCTTTATAAAGTATTAATTTCACTACAACCTGTCCAAAGTGTCTTTTATATGCAAATGAGACCCCTGTTTACCACCTTGCTCATACATAAAGTTCCTGCTCCCTTTATAAGCACCCTTCACCACTTCAAGCTGCTTCACCACTTATTTCTCCCCGTAGATACCTCCTGGCTTCTCAGCTCTCTGTCCTGACTGTTTTGCGCTGTCCTCTCTTCACCACACAGTTTATTCTACCCTTAGTTATCTCCTTTACTTCTCTTTCAATATCTCTCTCAGTGCCCCTCAGTCACTGTAATGTCTCTTTACACCTGCTCCTCCGATACCTCAGCTCTCTGTCCACTCACTGCCACAGCTCCCTCCAACTGTCTCTTTACTCCTGCTCCTCCAATACCTCACAGCTCACCACACACTTCTCCTCACAACTTCCTGTACCTCACCAACTGCCAACTCCAACGACTTTTTCCAGATCCTTCTAGAAACCTCATGAGCTACCTAGTGTGTCTCTATTGGATGGCTGTTTGCCTAGTAACAGCCCTCACGCATCAGCTGGCTGTTTCCTAGCAACATCCCTTGCGCTGCCCTGTAGCACACAGCCTCCAATTCTCCCTCTGTGCAAGCTGCACCCAGGGCAGCCCAATAGTAAGTGGTCCACTCAGGACAGCCCCCATTGTGGGGTATTACACAAGCATATAACTACACAAATTAAACACTGATGAAAATCTGATACCTAACCTACAGATGGTAGGTAAAAGTCAATTACTGATATTGATTACAGGGCCGTAACTACCTATTTTGGTGCCCTGGGCGATACAGAATATTGATACCATACCCCCCGTACCGTCGTGCGCTATTGAGCTTGCTGACAAGCCTCAGCAGTAGCCCAGTAGCCACTGCTGTGGCTTGTCAGTGAGCTGTCAGTAGTAGCTCAAGGGAGCTGGAGCACTCTCATGTATTCTTTTAAGGACAGCCTCTGCAGAGCACAACATATACAGTAATATATGAAGCTGACAGTGCTGGGGAAAGGCAGCCCGCTTCATGTACTGTATGCTGAGCACTGCTTTGGCTGTAATAAAAAAAAAGCATTAAAGTGTCTGGCTCCCCTGCGCTACTGACAAGGCTTTGTATATAGCATAGGAAGCAGCGGCTATTCCCCAGCGCTGCCAGCCTCATACACTGTATACTGAGCATTGCTGAGGCTGAATGGCAAGCCTCAGCATAACAGCAAGAGCTCAGCATATAGTGTATGAAGCAGGTGGCGCTTTGGTAAAGCCACCCTCTACATATACTGTATGCTGAGCCTTGTAATAAAAAAATAAAAAAAGGAAACGGCAAACCTCCGCCCACACCTCTCCTTGCGCTCTGGGCGGGGGCACTGCTCGCCTAGTTACGGCCCTAATTGGTTATAAAAGTTTTAGCACAGATTTTGAAGTTTAAGCTATTTGCGTAAATAATTTTTTTTTGTATGTGCAAATAATAATTAACTCCTTGATGACCCTATGTGTTTTAGCTAATACGATTACACCAATGCAACTGCCATGCTAAACATAGACTGTGGATACTATGTAGGAATGTATCAAATAAAATTGTAACTGTGCATCTCAGCATTTTATTTGCTGAGATTTTATTTTATTTATTTGATTCATATACTGTACACTGCAATTTATGGAAAACATGGTAAATGTCAGTCACTACAGACTTACAAAGGCAGACAGGATCCATCATATGCTGCAAAAGAGAAAAATCAATAAAATAATTAAAACAACTATATTAATAACAATGGGCAAGATCCAAGATCTGTATTAAGACACTCCTGCCATTTGATCAGTGTGTAGTGGCCAAATTGGGGAGGGGTTCAGGCTCCAAAGTAAACTAACAGTAACAAAAAAACACACAAGGCCGCGCTTCAATTCAAATGAATGTGTTCAAGTGTATATATAAATGGAGAGGTGCAACCAAGGACCCAAGGGACCATTGTGTAATTTCAAAGTACAAAAGAAAGGTCCGGCGCTCCATACAAACATTATATAACACTATGTATCAGTACATACATAAAAAGGAGGTTTAGTTCACAATATTGCTATATTGGGTTAAGCTCACCTGCCCAGCATCAAATCACCTCCTGTAGGCGAGTACCCATTTGCTAAATGTGTACTCAGGTCTGTATTAAGACATTCCTGCCATTTGAAAAGTGTGCAGCAGCCATATTGGGGAGTGGTCAGGCTCCCAAAGTAAACAGTAAAAAAAAAAAAACACAAGGCCACGCTTCTATTCAAATATTTTATGTAAGTAAGTGTTTATACAAACGAAAGAGATGCAGCCTAGGACCAAAAGTGATCACTGTGTAACTACAAGGAATAAAGGTTCATTGTAGTTACACAATGGTCACTTCTGGTCCTTGGTTGCACCTTGCTTTCCACTTGGTTGCACCTTGGTTCAACTTGTAGATTTGTACCTTGTATTTACACTGTGGTCACTTTTGGTCCTTGGCTGCACCTCTTCTATATATTATATATATACACATACATATACACATACACACACATGCTCTATATCATAACTTAGACATGCCACAGACATAAGTCTGCTGTTAGTTCTGAGCATGCGGAGTACAGGAACTTACGCATCAGAACGCAGCTGACCGATGCCAAACTCTTATGCTTAAGCATATCTCCAATGGTGGGCAAGGCCCACTCACCTTACATACAAGATACATATGGTGGGTGGGGGTAGGTATGCAGATCACACAGTAAGAGCTTGATTAAGCCCTTACATACGATCCTTTATTATGTACTTGACCCTTGTGCATGTGGACACTAAAAATAAGGTTCTGTATGTGTTAAGACCTTATGTGAGAGGGGAGTGCAGGGGGTGTGCATTCCCCTCACACCTATGGAATATAGGATTGGTAATTATATATGGCCCAGTGTTTTTACATTGTACGTGGATATACTTTTTTTGTCAATAGAATATGTCTATATAAACAAGAATATGGAGGGGGAGGGGAATAATGAGGCACTATACTATATATTTGACATTAGAAAGGGTTAAGGTGAAAAGACAGAACAACGCATCAGACCTACCAACAAACTACTGGTAAATGGTAATTAGAAGCATTCAATGCATTGACCTGCAACACGCATAAATTTGCACTTAATCCTGGTTTAGGGCCCCATAGGAAAGACAAGCAATCAAAATGATAGATGAACAAATACTTTAGAAGTAAAGGATGCATCAGTGCCATGTCCGATATGCAAAGGTGCTTAGCAAGAGATAGCTAGAGCAAGACAAAGAAGGGGGAGAGATGGACAGAAAAGAGGAGAAGGGACATGGATTGTGGTCAATGTATGCCTCATTCTTAGCAGAGTACAGAGTGTGCTTTGCATGGTTTAAAACTATGCATGCACAAAAAACAGATGCATTCAAATTAAATTTTCAGTCAAACACAATGTAGATATACAGTATGATTATTATTATTATTAACGTTTATTTATAAGGCCCCACACGATATCCGCAGCGCCGAACAGAGGCAATAGGAAAGCCAATAGTTACATATACAATACAATAATTAACAGAGGGTATAAAAACAAAGAATAAGGAATACAATAAAAGTACAAAGCAAAAATAAAATACTGTACAAAAATAGCAGAACAATATGTAAGGAAAATAAAGATACTGGATGTGTATGTAAGAGCAGATGAAAAAGAAGGGTGCTAAACAATAGAAAGAAAAAGTGTGAATTAACAAAGACAAGGAAGGATGATGACAGGAGGGAGGAGAACCCTGCTCATAAGAGCTAACATGCTAAGTGAGAGAGGGTGAACAAGCAGGAAACACAGGGAAGAAGATGGGGAGGGCAGGTAAGCTTAGGTGGAGGAAGGGTAGGCTAACCTACAGAAGTGGGTTTTGAGGAAGCGTTTAAAGAATTGGAGGGTGCTGGAATGCCTGATAGGATGTGGTAGGTTGTACCAATGAAGAGGGGCGACCCGGGAGAAGTCTTGGATGCGGAAGTGAAAGGTAGTTATCAGGTTGGAGTTGAGGAGACATTCACCAGCAGACCGGAGAGAGTGTGGATGGTGATAAGGGAGGAGAGGTGGAGGAGGAGAGAGTCTTGTAAGTTGTCGTGTAGAACTCGAAGGAATCCTGAATGGGACAAGAAGCCAGTGTAGAGATAGACAGAGAGGGGAGGTGGAGGCAGTGTGTTGGGAGAGAAATATTAGTCTGGCTGCAGCATTTAGTATGGATTGTGGGGTGGACTAGAGAGGAGAATATTGCAGTAGTGCAAACGGGAGATAGAGTGAATGAGCTTTTTAGTGGCATCTGTAATTAAGAAGGGTCTGATGCGAGCAATGTTGCGGAGCTAAAAGCAGCAGGACAGTGAGAGGGCGTGTATGTTGCCCAGGAAGTAGGCTTTGGTGGAGGAGGAGTCACCAAAAATAATAGAGATAGTAGGGGTAGAGGGGACATGTGAAGGAGGGGACTACAATTTCAGTTTTGTCCATGTAACTTTTGACAGAAATTCAGGGTAGAGGTCAGGTGAGGAGAGATAGATTTGAGTGTCGTTGGCATAGAGGTGGTAGTGAAAGCCAAAGGAGCTGATGCGGTCACCAAGAGAGGAGATGTAGAACGAGAACAGAAGGGACCAAGAACTGAGCCCTGGGGCAAGCCAACAGGAAGAGGAGTGGTGGGGAGGAGGTGGTAGGGGTTACAACAGAGAAGGAGCGGTCCAAGAGATAGAAGAACCAGGAGTGGACAGTGCCAGAGAGGCCAAGGGAGTGAAGGGTGTGGAGCAGGAGAGGATGATCAACAGTGTCAAAGGCTGCCGATAGATCCAGGAGAATGAGAAGAGAGAAGTGGCCCTTAGACTTGGCAGAAAGGAGATAGTTTGTGACCTTACTCAGGACAGTTTCAGTGGAGTGCAGAGGGCAGAACCCAGATTGGAGAGGGTCCAGGATGGAGTTGTCAGCAAGGTAGCCAATAGACCATTGTAAACAAGCCGTTCAAGCAATTTGGAGGCGAATGGGAGAAGGGAGACGGGGCAGTAGTTGGAGGGTGATGTGAGGTCAAGGTTAGGTTTTTAAGGATGAGGGAGACAAGAGTGTGTTTAAAGGGGGGGAGGGGAAGAAGCCAGAGAAGAGGGATAAGGTGAAGAAGTGGGCAAGATTGAAATGGAGGAGGAGTGATGGTAGAGGAAATGGAGCTCCTGATGAAGTCAGTCTTTGAAGTGAAGAAGGTGGCAAAGTCAGAGGCAGAAATGGAAAGAGGGAAGGAAGGAGGAGGGGGGGTGAGAAGAGAGTTTAAGGTGGTAAAGAGGTGGCAGGGGTTAGACGATTGGGAGAGGATGAGGGAATTAAAGAAGGATTGCTTGGCAAGGGCAGAGCTAAAAGAGGAAAGGATGAACTTGAAGTGGAGAAAATCTGCAAGGGAATGGGACTTCCTCCAGAGGCGCTCTGCAGAACGGGAGCATTTCTTTAGGACCCGAGTGAGCAGGGAGTGCCAGGGTTGGGGGTTGGTGCAGCGAAGAGAGAAAGAGGAGGGAGGGCAGGCAGCATCAAGGGTGGAGGAGAAGGCATTGTTAGAGAGTGGTGGCAAGATTAGGGAAGGACATGGTACAAATGAGTGCGAGGAGGTGATCAAGGGAAGAGGTGAAAGCTGCAACGTCAAGCAAATTGTTTGGGTGACGGGAAAGGAGAGGGAGAAGGAGATAAGATGATGATCAGAGAGGGGGAAGGGAGAGATTGAGAAGTCAGACAGGGAGAATCAGAGACTGCCATAGGAGAGGGCAGCAGGGGAAGACGTGTCAAAGGTTGAGAGCCAGGTTTCAATAATGGTGAGAAGGTTGAAGGAGTTGGAGATGAAGAGGTCATGGATGGCAGGGAGCTCTTTGCAGATGGATCTGGCATTCCACAGAGCACAGGAGAATGGAAGAGAGGAAACAGGAGTGATTTGGATTAGATTGGAGGTGTTGCAGGAGCAAGGTAAGCACGTGGGAAGGGGGTGGGATGTGGACGAGGGGTGAGGGTTGGTATGGAAAGGAAAGGGGAGCCTGATGGAGGAGTGGGAGAGGGTAGGTGGTGAGTATGATGGGTAGGGAGTTTGAAGGTGGGAGAGAGGAGAGAGGGGGATGGAGAAACAAGGGCCATAAGGATAAGTAGGAGGCAGAAAGATGGGATAAAGGCAAGAATAACAGAAGTTCAGAAGAAAATGAAACACGTGTGAGCATAGTACTAGAGAGCATGAAAATCAAATAGAAATAATTGGGCAGAGGAATTAGGTAGTGCGTGGTAAATAGAAGTTCCAATCAGTCACCAGAGGCAACATTAGAGTTGTTGCATCTTGCAATGTGCAGGAAAGCATTTCCAGAAGGAGTGTTCAGGAAATGTGTGTTTCAGGTGGAAATTCAAATACCTCAATGATTGTTGTTCAGAAAAATGATATTCTGTTTCCTCTCTGTCTTCCTCCTGTTTAAATTCGGTGTAACTTCCGAATTCTAATACCACTTAAAATTATTCACTTTAAATGTATTCACTAAAGCAGCCATACGGCCTAGCAGCCTACCCTAAACTAATAAATAGAAACACAATCATGTGAAGACCCTGATTGCCCATCCAAATACAAGGTGTCATAAATTTTAAAACAAACAAGCACTCAAACCCTAATATGCCAGACCTCAATTATTAATCACAAATTCTAACAAAAACATCTACTAAGCCCTTAAAGAGAAATAGTATTACCTAGATAATGACTGTCAGTTGCAGCCGAGAGTAATATTTGCACAGCCCTTAAGAGGAAATAGTATTAATAAATAGCAATACAGTACCTTGTGACTGAAGGGATGAATGTCACTGTACACACAGCTGAAATTCTGTATGTTCTTCCAACATTTAACCACTTACTAAACCTAACATGCACTGAACTCAGGCAAAGTAAGTAGAATAGAAAAAAAAACAATAGGACTTAAATGTCAAAATAGTAAAGCTGAAATAATCATTTCCTAAAATCTTGCTACAGCAACCAGCCCTGGTGTTGACTGGCCTGCAGTAGGTTGGACTCACGGAGGATGAACTTTCACTCTGTTTACCACCAGGCTAGGATAGTAAAAGCCTATTGCTAAAAATGAGAAAATAAAGGAGTCTTTACTTTTATTTATAGTTACAGTTATAGGTAGTGGTAATACACAATGATAAACGCAGAATGTTAAAGAAACTAATTTCAATGCCCTAGCCTAACATGTAGCTAAATGAAGCAAATAAAATGGCAATTGGCAGCAATAAGCTGCTACTGCAGGAAATGTGTTTTATTGAGATATGTATGCGGTCAACATCATAATCTTCTCATGCTAGTGACTAATAATCTGTGATCAATCTGTGATTAATAGTGATCAATAATCTGTTATAAATGTTTAGATTGTTTGATTAGTTACATGTAGATTCAGTTACTCTTATTTCAAACTTGTTTACATGTACGACAAAGATTTTCTAAGCGTTTAAGTTCTTATACAAAAAGCTTTGTGTGTGCACAAATACAGTTAGGGCAAGTTGTAACTGCTGCTTAAAAATTTTAATAAAATTGGAAGATTAAAGCTATATGCTGATAAACCTTAGTCTGGTGCCCTGCTTACAATAGCTGCACTAGTTGGGGCAGTTGTGATACTGTGTAATATAAAATGCCATGAATACTCAATCCATTCAAATTCATTTCAGGTATTAAACATATAAAATGTAACATATGTGTCCTCCTCCATGTTTTCTACTTGCTATATCTCAAGATTTAAGCTTATTAACAGTCGAGCACTAATGGTCCAATTTACTTCAGGGTGTTGGCTGAAAACCACAACATTTACAGCCTTTTACCAAGCATTTAAATTTAAGCTTCTTTTCCACTAAGAGATTAACATTGTAATACAATATTCTACTTAAAATACAAATAATGATTGCATTAACAGTGAGTCTATAACAGTATATAAGTTATGACGCCATTACTCATTAAACAATAATAAATAATAATAGCAACACTTAATTATACTGTAAAATATTATATATTTTAGAAGTACTTTTTAAATGCCAGTGCCTTCTAATAATGCTTATAATTTATTGTTGGATAACATATTTTAATATGAAGACAGAAGACAGACCAGTGTGTTGAGAATTTGAAAATGTAACATACAGCCAAAAAAGGAAGAAAAAGAAGCTAGATGGAGCAGATCCTTTTCTGTTCATTGCAGAGGGTAAAATTATAGAGAAACCACAGTTTAGAAGACAGAACCAAATTGGCTATCTTCTTCTACAAAGGATACTGCTTTTAAAATGATGGCCAAGGACAACACCTAAATGTAGCTATTTTCTGTTCTTTTCAAATTAAATTTCTTTTGGGTCAGATCCTGCATAAAAAACAAAACAAATGCTGCTTGGCTGCCAAATACCAGAGTGCCAGCCAGTGTCAGACACTGCTGCCAACACTCAAGAGAAAACTGGAAGCTATCCAGAGGTCCACAGCCAGCATAAGAACACATACAACTCTGCACAGACAAACTGTATTTAAAGCTACAATTTGTGGGGGATGCAGTCACCACCTCAAAAATGCTGCTTCCGAAAAAGAGACATCTGAAGCCAATTTTTGTCTGTCTCTATTTTGAAAATAGCACTAATTAGAAGATTTTATTAATCAATAGGTAAGTATGCGGTTCGGCATGCTTACTCATTCATTCATTCATTCTGAAACCGCCGCTGCAGACCTGTCGCACAGCTGCAGACCGCCTGTCGGACAGGTGAGTATTAAAGGGGAGTCTATGGGGAGTTTTAGAGTTAGGAGTCTATGGAGAGTTTTAGGGTTAGGCTGTGGGGAGGGGAGTCATAGGGTCAGGCTGCAGGGATGGGAGGGTTAGGGTAAGGATTACGGTAAGGGTTGGGGTTACATTAAAACTCACCATTCGCCACTGCATCTTCTTTCTTCCGTGGATCTATTGCTTCTCCTCTGTGAGGCAGAAGTGACTGATTTCCCAGCCAATTCATATCTCGCTGTGAGAAAAAGGCCCTTTCAAAACATCCATTTTGTCTAGTCACTCATACAACAAGTATAACCGCCCATACAACCCCCAAAAATAAAACTTGACATAAAAATACAAAATGAAAAACGCGCTGAATTTTACTCTCACCTCTGGTTAAATTTGTTAAAATTTCTAAAAATACAAATGATTGTCCAAGGAAAAATGTAAGAAGAAAATCTCTTCTGACAATCTTAAATTTGTCACTGGGAATGCATGTGAGATATGATACACTAAATCTGCAGGACTTACAACAAGATAACAAGATAATGTGATTAGGGAATGTTAACAAAAAAAAAAAGACTAAACTATGAAGTATAACAAAGGCTCAGCCTTCAAGATCAACAATAGTTATGTTATATGAACAAGTTACACACCCATTTTATCATCCGGGTCTGGATATCCGGACTAAGCTTTCTAACTTGCTCTATGTAGGACTATATTTAATAAAGGTTACAAGAATACATTTAATTAAAGTTACAAAAAAAAAAAAAACACACATTCAAAGGGGACATAAGTTTTTAACAGGGATGGAAACAATATTTATAATGCCTTTCAGTTCTGTAAATAAAATTATTTACTAAAATTTTTCATTTTTAGCAATAAGATTTTTTCCATATCCATTTAATTCAATTCATATCCATTCTAACTGATTTGTTGGTGTTCCTTGCCATTTTTGCATGGTAATCAGTTTGATCAGCAATAACAATCACACGAAATATGGCCAGCACTAGAGAATAAATATAAGGGAAACAGAGTACCACCAATTACTTTTTGTCCTGGGAAAGACAATGGATATATGAATAAATCTGTAAATGGGTCATGTGGGTCCATTATCACAAATCTTCATTAGTTTGTAATAATTTTTTTTAACAAATGTAATTGATTTTTTCTATATACAGGATTCTTTAAAAAGCTATATAGGCAACCATTTTAAATAGTTTCGTATTAGAAAACGCATAATTTACAAACTAAAGAAGGTACAATAAATAAGCAGAAGCATTGATTTTCTGCCAAGAAAAAGACATGCTTTACAATGCAGTACTCAGATAACGTGCACATGCAGAACGGAACAGTATCATTCCAGAGATACCGCATGAACAAGGACTATCCTGCTTGATAGTTTAATTAGTAGCCTGCAACATGTTCCTTCTCAATGAAAATGCACATGGCAATCTGTAATTATTCAAAGTAACTATGTGTCACAGAACTATCTTAAGCCGTATTGTTAAATTTTGCACTTAATTAGTGCTATATATAGGCTGTTAAACACATAGGACAACTATTTCAAAAGAAATAAAATGAACATAGCCAAGTTGCCACATTGTGCGGTCACTAATTATTTGTGAATGGATTGCCGTACAAAGCAGCTTACAAGATGGCTGCCTTCAGTAACTGTACTATTATCGAATATGTTATCACAAGCTAGTCTATAAGGATACAATGTATATTAGCTTGTAACATCACATAAAACAATAGCATGTCATACAAGCAACTTGTTTATATCAACCCCAAGATTAGATAAAAGTTAAAGTGCATGTAGGTGAAGAGTTTACTTTAATAGTGTGCTGTAAAATAATTAAAGGAGCTATAAAACAAAAGTGTGGACTAAAATGTACAAATCTGCCTAAGACTGAAGTACGCTATTATCATGGCCTTGGTAGGGCAACTGTGGGTTGGAGAGAGGGCGGAGTCGGGGTTCTGAAGATGAAACAGGGGGCCCTCAGGTAATGCTTGCGCATAGGGATCAAGCAGAACCACGGACTGAAGTCGGGTAGATATCCGGGACTGGACTGCAGGACTGGATTGCAGGACTGGACTGCAGGACTGGATTGCAGGACTGGACTGCAGGACTGGATTGCAGGACTGGACTGCAGGACTGGATTGCAGGACTGGACTGCAGGACTGGATTGCAGGACTGGACTGCAGGACTGGATTGCAGGACTGGACTGCAGGACTGGATTGCAGGACTGGACTGCAGGACTGGATTGCAGGACTGGACTGCAGGACTGGATTGCAGGACTGGA